>BQNB010134015.1:0-18376 GCA_026074375.1 Tanacetum coccineum | reverse complement strand
CGCCTAAATAATATCTAAGTGTTACTATATTATTCGCTAAGGTTTTAATAGCTCAAACGGACCCGAAAACGCTCGAAAACCCAATTTCTTATTTCAATCAGCTCACTTTTAGAAAATAAAAATCACAGATTTAGTATGACTTCGAGAGAGCATAACTCTTTCGTTATAAACATTCAAGACTCTACTAAAAGCTACGTTTGAAGGAAAAATCATAATCTATAAGTTTTCTTTTATAAGTTTTAGCCGATTCGGACCCGAAATGGGTCAAAACATGGTTTCAAAATTCGGACAGATTATACCCGAAACAGTTTTGAGCTGTCAAAAAGCTTAGTGTTTCGTCAAAGTTAAAACGGTCATATCACATTCGTTATAAGGGATGGATTTTCACGTTCTTTATATCAAAATTTGCGGGAGAAAATATACCAACACATTTTCAAGGTTTTACCTTTTCAAAACAGTTTTAAAGACCCTTTAATCCACTTAATAAATTCGGACAACATCTATGTTTACCTTTATCCGCAACATTCACAACTTCAAAACTAACCTAGTTTCCCTTCCACTGATTCTTACCACTATTTCAAACAACTCCAAACTATCTAATCCCTTCCACCGATCATCAAACATCACTTTTAACGCTTAAAATCTCGCTACTAACTCAAAAGTACTAGAAAAATTAAGAAATTTAAGTTTCAAACTTGCAAATAAGTTGTACAACCTTGTTTATTTCTAAGTTTTATTTGTAAAAAGTGATTACACAAACTCGGGTGATAAGGTTTTTGATAGAAAAGTAGCGGTGTATAAATGATCACTTTAAAAGTTTATGCAAAAAGAAAAGAAAGGATTTTTGCTTACAAGTTGTGGAGAAAGGATGAAGAATTGAAGAATCTTTAACACAGATGAACACGAATATAACCTCAATCAACACTTGGATAACCCGAATCAACACTTGAATAAACCACGAACGATCAACCAACAATAATCTTGAACCAGGAAAGCAAAACAAAAAGGGGTGTTTGCTTGGTGGTGGCTAATATATATATTTATAAAATACATATATGTATACGTAAGCAAAGTATCATACAAATTATTCTTAGGAAAGAATAATAAGTAATCAACACGGGTATCGTTTTCCTCGGCGAGAGATGAATGGAAATCTACGTTCAAGTTGTAAATCGAGCTTGATTGTCATTCAAGTTTTTGGTTTTGGTTTTAAACTATTTTTATACTAAAAATTAAACTAATATTAATTCTAAGATTAAAAACTAAAAGATTAAACTAAAATTGATCTAAAAGATATAAATGACAAATATGCTTGCTAAGTGACGTGAAATGTTCCTTAAGTGCGGGCTTAGGTTTAACGAATTAAAATCCTTAGAAAACAAGTTTCAAGAAATTAAATGACAAGTAAAGTAAAATGCTTTTTAAAATAAATGACAAGTATTTAAATTGCATTAAAAGTAAATGACGGTATGTAAATTAGAAAATTCTAATGACTATTAATTTTTTAAACCTTTTTAAAACCGCACTTAAATTCCAAATCACTAAATCACTTAACAAGCATTAATTAAACTACTCGTTACTCATAATGATAAAATAAGCAAAGCTAAATATTTTAAAAATAAGCTATACTAATTAATTGAAAAAGGATAGAAAATGGAACCGAATTGAAGAGCCGCAAATAAACGAATACCACCCGATTTATTTAGCTAAAGAAAATAATTAAATTCTATCTAGCTAAATAAACCCGTAAGCTCCGCGCCTCATGAGTAGACCGGTACCAAAAAGTAAATCACAAAAACACAAACTATTAACAAAACAGCTAATAACACAATTGACTATTTATAATTTGCACATTTCGTAAGTCTAAATCAAATTTTCAAACATGGGCCCAGAACTAATAAACCATTCGAACAATAGATCCATACGTGACCCAATTCAAATCTTAATGGCCCAAATTCAATTCTGTAAGCACAACGCACACAAGATGCTTATCAACAAGGACGAACTAAAACGTATTAAGCACATAATAAGCAATTTAAAATTAGCCAGGAACCATCAATAAGCTCACACGATCAAGCTAACTCAAAGAAGTAAGCCACGAAAGAAAAAAAAAACTACGAGCAGTTTCAAATTTAAGCACTAATTATTTCTAAAACAAGAGTCGATTATCTAATAAGATCTAAATAAGTAAAAGAGACTAAGAAATTATCAAAAGCATAACGAATTAAGCACTTCTAAAAACCTAGCGAGCTCAAGAACGAAATATCCAAGAAACATGACAATAAGCTAAAGAAAAATTAAGCTAAAAACGAGATACACACTAAGATTACTAGATAAAGCCTTTATGCAAACGAAATAAGCACTCAACTAATTGAATAAGCAACGTAAAACAGCACCAAGGATTTAGAATAAGCTAAAAGCATATTAACGAATCAAACGACGAAACAATTAAGCAAATAAGCGTACAAAAGTTTGATCTAGCTATATTAGCTCACTTTAAACCAAATAAGCTGATTAGAAACTTATTTAATCAGAAAATATGAGCTCCTGAAAATTCAAAAATGAATTAAGTATGACAATAAGCTAGATTGAATTTATTTGAGCTTATTATATCGAAAAGTGTTTAAAAACTTTTGAAAATGAATCGAATAAGCTTATAGGGCTTGTAGGAGTCATTTTCTAAGCCTTTAAGAACTTTTGAGAATAATAAGTTGCAAAAATAAGCACAAGACAACAGCTTATAGAAAAAGCTATACGAATAAGAAGATTGACGAGAGAATAAGCAAACAAAGTAGCAAAACAAGATCATTAATCAACTACAAACGATTTTTATTACACCATCTTAATAAGCATGCGAAATAATCTGAGTACAATAAGCATAAAAACTGAAATAAGCTAATACAAAATTTTTTTATAAGCTAAACTCTAAAAACTAAAAAAATAAAAAACAAACTAACTAGATCCCCCAAATTAAAGGGAGCGTGTGATATATATATCCACAAGAAGGGGTGAAAGTTTAATTTTAGATCCAATCATTCTGTTATCATTTAGCCAATCATTGGCTCTTATTAATGCTCCCTCGTATCAAGTGAGAACAGCAGGTGGATCAAACCGTTGGAAGTATGCCACGTGCCCAATTACACAGCTTACCTTATACGCTTTAACTTTAGACCTTTGGATCAGTTTTGCTTTTCTTGAAATTAATTTGAGGTCTAATAAAAATGCATCGCCATGTGGAGTGCTTCCATTCGCCAAACTAATTACTAGTGGAGTGGCACATGAGGCTTTATGAATTAATTCCTATGCACGTGACTTTCATTTGAGATGAAATAAAAAAATGCGTTCTTCATCATAAACATTTCTTGCAGATCTACGGCGGCAGTTTAAACGGTGGCCAACTGACGGTCACGGCTGGCAGACCACGTCGGACCATCGGCAGACCAGCCACCGGACCATCGGTCAACCACCGGTCAACGACGGTTGACCGCCAGTCAACCGGTGAGTCATGGTTGGGTCTGGGTCGGGTCTGGATCGGATCGGGTCTGGGTCTGCCACGTGGTGCCACGTGTCAGCTGACGTGGCGTGGAGGGGATTATAACCCTCCTGCGTTTCGAACCCAAGACCTCTATGATAGAGTCTTAAGCTACCACAAGAAACCAACTGCGCTAGCAATGGTTTCATTAATATTATACAAAAATTAATATATAACCTTTTATTGGCCAGGTTCAATTATACTAGTATTAAAGGTTCAAACAGGGACGAAAAAGATTCAAAATAAAAAGGTTCAAATATGAAAGGCCGGTACCGTTGGACTCGTAATTTCGTGCTCTTTCCAATGGTGTGATCGAGGAAAATTAACGACTTCGTTTCGACCTCGATAAACGTGAAAACGTCGTCGAAAGTCACCCGAAAATTACCGTTTTTGCTTTGTTTTCAATCCTTTGTACCTGTAAGACATAAAAACACAATACAAACATATTTGCAACATATTTATCCATATTTTAGTGTTTTAGTCCATTTATTAGCATTTTCCGGGGTACAAATGATGTGTGTTTTAGCACATATCAAGAATCTGTAGTTAGAAACTTTACACGCCATATTTGTCAACCCATCATAAGCGGAAACCGAAGTGCAATGAAATGATCAATCACATTCAAGGATACAAAATAGATGAAATCTAAAATGCATTAATGATAGTGTCATGATGACCATCATCCTAATGAAACCTTGTAGTGATGTCACAGATTCAAGAACACACCATAGTCGCTAATTATTACAGCTTAAGCCCACGCAGGGGTCCAGTAAATCTTATTCTCGGATCTTAAGACAAACCAAATACCAAAGTGTACATCGGAATGCAAGACTTTCAAACAATGATTTATGGGGATTCTCTAAAGTCTGCTACATGCACCATACTCTAACGATCATTGTTGCGGTTGTCGTAAGGGACTTCTACAAGAAGTTTTACAACTCCCCAGGCAGAGTACATAATCTTTGTAGTGTAGTATAGGTAAGATTCGAGGGTTGTTATCGTTCTCTAGGGGAATAGGTTGGGAAGCTTAATCACGGTCTAACAGAATTCAAAGGGTTGAGAGAAGATTCTTTTTTGTATTTTTATGTTTATATGAAGCACGGTTAAATTCATTTTATTGGAGAGGTTGGTTGGTCTTTAGATATAAACTAAATAATAAACTACACTACTGGTGATAACAATATAATAAAAGTTTGAGTTGTTTAATCATGTATTACTCGTCTAGATTGCTCTACTAGTGTTGTTGCTTTGTTTCACTTGTGATGATTCTATGTAATTATTTCCTAAGCATGAACGAATTCAATCGAAACCGACCGTCTTATTTAATATTCCGGTAAGGCACGCACAAGTAAGGTAGTATGAAGACTATTACAAGGCCCTAAAGAGTATATTAAATGTATTTGAAATATATTAAGAAGTGATCAACATATAAGGGGAAAGGTAAGTTTGAAGTGTGTTACCTGATGGATCCTTTCTACACATCATGTTTTCCTAGAATTTTCAACAGCGATACAGACAAAAGCTGGTTTTCTATAGGGACTAACATGCTATTTATACAAAGAGCAACACCACTAAGATCTACATCCTAGGTTTCATACAATCATAAATAAACACAATAGAAGGTTTAGCCAAGCATGTTATAAGTTAAAGCAAGAACAAATAAAAACCACACAACAAGACATATTGAATGATTAAGATAGTCTTAATTGATTAAAATCATGATTCGATAGAGGAGTACAATAAGTTTTGGGGCCCTATTAAATCGTCTCCCTAACAAACTGCGAAATGCCTAGGGTTCTTCCCTTTTCTGTTACTCTAATGACACACTTAAATCCCTGAAAACGGATTGGTAATTATGGGAATTCATTGCGACAGCGTCGGTGTAATCGTTGACGCCGTCATGAATAGAATATTCTAGATAATGGGTTGGGTCGTACAATCTGACGCCGTCTGGAGATCTTGTGACGCCGTCTTGAGATGGGTTGTGACGGCGTCACGTGTAATCTGTGACGCCGTCTCCAGCTTCTGAGTAGAGATTCTTGAGATGTTGGTGTAGAGTTGTAGTCTTGTCCGTTTCTTCTCCAAATGAGCCAAGTCACGTGTATTTCCTCCAAATTCTGAATACCTGAAAAGGAACGATTAAGTACCTATTTTGGGCATAAATGCATGATTTAGGGGTTAAACGACCCCAAAAAGTGTATAAAATGACACCTCATCAATACCCTTACTTGGATTTGCCTTGTCCTCAAGCTAATGGGCTTTTCATACTAGACAATTAGCTCAATATGAGGGGTCATTTTACCTACTCTTTAAAAGTATTTTACAACACAACCTTTTAGACCTCGTAATTAACAGCACGGAAAGTATATACTAGCACCTCACATAAGTGTTTTGGGATTCTCTCTTTCACTCGGGTGTATAATAAATTATAACATATGGGGGAAACGGAAAATCAACACTCATTACATGTCATAGCATATAAATTACCCTAGACTTGCTAAAGGATCAAACCACCACCACTAGGCGCAAGCATTATTCATTACTATCTAAGAGGTCTTTTTTAAGGGTTGTGGGGTATAGGTGTAAGATAACATATAATGGAAAGGGAAATAGATGGGATACATTTGGGTGGCTTTGGGTGAATTTAGAATGGAAGGGTTAGCTAATTATTTATTCTGGTGGGGATTGTTAGTCCCGATAGATCTATCCACAACACTAGCGCTCACTATAATAGCAATTAACGGTTCATGATATTAGGAACTTAGATGGCATTGTGGTAACTTAGGCAATAATAATCAGGCAATAATCTAGATATCATACAGTTTAAAACACTTGTGTCCGTAGTAAAACAAGCATGTAATTTCACCTCGTAGAGTTTATAAAACAAGTAGATAGAAATGGGGCTATGAACTCACCTTGAGTTATTGATAATCCAATACAACAGAAAACGCGTCACGGAAATGACGGAATGCAACCTAAATTAATATAGGCCGTATAAGTACTAAGTACATTGGGTAACTATTACCATATATCATTCTATATAGCTAATCACCATCTAATCATTTTTGTGAAATCATATTTATAAAGTTAAAACGTTTAAAAATAAACCTTTGGTAAAAATGACATAACTTTCACGTTTCAAGTCCGTTTCTTGCGTTTCTTATGCCCACACTTCCGTATTAAGACGAGTTATCAAAATTTGACATTTTCATATTTTTAGTCCTCTGATGAACAGTGATTTTTACTGTTCACACCAGTTATAAAGTTATTTTTTTATAGTTTTAGTTATCGTAAATCCCGTAAATGGCGTATTTTATTCGTTATAGCTCCGTTTTTAGCGATTCTTTCGAGCACGATCTCGTAATTGAAAGTTCTATCTATTTATGAGGTTTACAAAAATAAATGTTTCTGTCATGAACAGTAACTTTTTATAAAAGTATTTTTATAAAGGTATTATTATCGTAAACTCGCGTAATTCGTAACTTCTTCGTTATTGATTGAAAAATTACGTTTCTTATCATTTTGGAATCCTAAAAATATGTACAATCTGTGAAAAATACTAAACTTTCTGTTTTAGAAATATTTTACAACTTGCTTTTATAAAGTTTATTTTATAACGCGTTTAATTAACGTGTAACTCGTAAACTACGTATCTTTTTCGTTATTAATCCGTTTTTCGAGTTTCTTAGCTTTTTGGAATCGTCATGAGACGTACTATCTTATTTCGACTCCGGGGTTATCTAAATAAAGCCTCCGTCTCTGGACTCGTAGTTGAGTTGTTGCGGATGAAATAAAAAGGATAACCCCTAAATCATGCGAAATTAGAACCTTAATGTGGACCTTATTCTCACCACATCGTCTCTTTAGGAAAGGATTTCAAGCTATTAATGGTCTAAACCGGGTTTACTTTATTAATAAGGACATAATTTATTTGTCACCAATGATAATAAAATCCTTAGAGGAAATTAGGAATAATAGAGAAAAAGTACACAATTAGCTTTTATGAGTAGTGTTAGCATCATAACTTGTATTTTGCAATGATCTTGTTTTTAAGCTTGGCTTGGAGAGGTGAAAGTCGGGGACGATGAATTTATCCATTTGGACACTTTTTGTGCTTTTTGTTCCGTGATCCTAAAAGTTATCAATGAATAATGAAAGCAATACATTATGTCACACATGAATAAGTTGTAAGTTAGAAATTATGAAAATTAAAAAAAAGGAAAAAAGGGTAAAACGGGGGTGTTGGCGAATTAAATGATTTTTAAACCTTTTAATGGACTTTTTCTGTTCTTGTTTGATTGTGAGGGGGTCATAAGTTAAAGGGGAATAAAATTATTTATTTTCGGGTTTGTTTTATTTACATGCGTGTGGGACCAGCAATGATTTAGTGTGGAGGAATTTGATATTTGCTAAAACATACATTGTTTATACCCCATAAAACACTTTAAAACGGACTAAAAATACTAAAATATGCTTAATTATATTGCAAATATGTTTGTTTGGTATTTTTTATGTCTTGTAGGTAAAAGAATTGAAAACGATGCAAAAACGGGAATTATCGGGCTCAATTTGGTCAAGTCTAATTATTACTCAAGCCCAGTTGAAGTCGTGAAAAGTCCCCGAGCATACCAGTAGAAAGAGCGCTAGAAAATGAGTCCAACGGTGCTCTTGGATCTTAATGGGCTAGCCCGTAACCTGTTTTATGGGCCGGGCCAGCCCAATATATTGCTAAGTCCAACAAAAGCCCATATGAAGCCCAAGATAAAACTAATCTATGTTACTGCTGATGCAAGGCTCATGTGAGCCAAAATTAAATCAAAAGAAATGCATGTGCCTCTCCACTATCTTCTTTTGAGCCAATCATCTCATGACACGTGGCATCTCCTTTGAATTTTTGTTGCAAGAAATGTTTATGATGAAGAACGCATTTTTTTATTTCATCTCAAATGAAAGTCACGTGCATAGGAATTAATTCATAAAGCCTCATGTGCCACTCCACTAGTAATTAGTTTGGCGAATGGAAGCACTCCACGTGGCGATGCATTTTCATTAGACCTCAAATTCATTTCAAGAAAAGGAAAACTGATCCAAAGGTCTAAAGTTAAAGCGTATAAGTAAGCTGTGTAATAGGGCACGTGGCACACTTCTAACGGTTCGATCCACCTGCTGTTCTTACTTGATCCAAGAGAGCATTAATAAGAGCCAATGATTGGGTAAATGATAACGGAATGATTGGATCTAAAATTACACTTTCACCCCTTCTTGTGGATATATATATATCACACGCTCCCTTCAATTTAGGGGATCTAGTTAGTTAGTTTTTTATTTTTTAGGTTTTAGAGTTTAGCTTATAAATTTTTTTTGTATTAGCTTATTTCAGTTTTTATGCTTATTGTACTCAGATTATTTCGCATGCTTATTAAGATGGTGTAATAAAAATCATTTGTAGTTGATTAATGATCTTGTTTTGCTACTTTGTTTGCTTATTCTCTCGTCAATCTTCTTATTCGTGTATGTTTTTCTATAAGCTGTTGTCTTGTGCTTATTTTTGCAGCTTATTATTCTCAAAAGTTCTTAAAGGCTTAGAAAATGACTCCTACAAGCCCTATAAGCTTATTCGATTCATTTTCAAAAGTTTTTAAACACTTTTCGATATAATAAGCTCAAATAAATTCGATCTAGCTTATTGTCATACTTAATTCGTTTCTGAATTTTCAAGAGCTCATATTTTATGATTACATAAGTTTCTAATCAGCTTATTTGGTTTAAAGTGAGCTAATATTGCTAGAACAAACTTTTGTATGCTTCGTTGCTTAATTGTTTCGTCGTTTGATTCGTTAATATGCTTTTAGCTTATTCTAAATCCTTGGTGTTGTTTTACGTTGCTTATTCAATTAGTTGAGTGCTTATTTCGTTTGCATTAAGGCCTTATTAAGTAATCTTAGTGTGGATCTCGTTTTTATCTTAACTTTTATTTAGCTTATTGTCATGTTTCTTGGATATTTCGTTCTTGAGCTCGCTAGGTTTTTAGAAGTGCTTAATTCGTTATGCTTTTGATAATTTCTTAGTCTCTTTTACTTATTTAGATCTTATTAGATAATCGACTCTTGTTTTAGAAATAATTAGTACTTAAATTTGAAACTGCTCGTAGTTTTTTTTTCTTTCGTGGCTTACTTCTTTGAGTTAGCTTGATCGTATGAGCTTATTGATGGTTCCTGGCTAATTTTAAATTGCTTATTATGTGCTTAGTACGTTTTAGTTCGTCCTTGTTGATAAGCATCTTGTGTGCGTTGTGCTTACAGAATTAAATTTGGGCCATTAAGATTTGAATTGGGTCACATACGGATCTATTGTTCGAATGGTTTATTAGTTCTGGGCCCATGTTTGAAAATTTGATTTAGACTTACAAAATGTGCAAATTATAAATAGTCAATTGTGTTATTAGCTGTTTTGTTAATAGTTTGTGTTTTTATGATTTACTTTTTAGTACCGGTCTACTCATGAGGCGCGGAGCTTATGGGTTTATTTAGCTAGATATAATTTAATTATTTTCTTTAGCAAAATAAATCAGGTGGTATTCGTTTATTTGCGGCTCTTCAATTCGGTTCCATTTTCTATCCTTTTTCAATTAATTAGTATAACTTATTTTTAAAATATTTAGCTTTGCTTATTTTATCGTTATGAGTAACGAGTAGTTTAATTAATGTTTGTTAAGTGATTTAGTGATTTGGAATTTAAATGCGGTTTTAAAAAGGTTTAAAAAATTAATAGTCATTGGAATTTTCTAATTTACATACCGTCATTTACTTTTAATGCTATTTAAATACTTGTCATTTATTTTAAAAAGCATTTTACTTTACTTGTCATTTAATTTTTTGAATCTTGTTTTCTAAGGATTTTAATTCGTTAAATCTAAGCCCACACTTAAGGAACATTTCACGTCACTTAGTAAGCATATTTGTCATTTATATCTTTTTGATCAATTTTAGTTTAATCTTTTAGTTTTTAATCTTAGAATTAATATTAGTTTAATTTTTAGTATAAAAATAGTTTAAAACCAAAACCAAAAACTTGAATGACAATCAAGCTCGATTTACAACTTGAATGTAGATTTCCATTCATCTCTCACCGAGGAAAACGATACCCGTGTTGATTACTTATTATTCTTTCCTAAGAATAATTTGTATGATACTTTGCTTACGTATACGTATATGTATTTTCTATAAATATATATAATATATTTGAGGGTTTATTTGATAAACGCGTTGAAAAACTACAAACATCACATATATACATACACTACTTGTTGCATTAGTTGTTAAGACTAGATGCATTTAGGATTAATATACATGTTATGGTATAAATGTATATTACTATAAGAGTCTTATATTAAATACTAATATAAGTTATTTTGGATTTTCATATACAGTCATGTCAGATTCTGAGGATTCCACGGTTACATACACGAAGGTATCCAGCCCATTTGCAAATTTGTCAGATATTGGATCACCGGGAGTCGATGGACCACCTGTGATGCCAGAGGACCTATATGCCTATATGGTGGCCGCTTTTCAGGCACCACCATCTCTTGACTACGTTCCTGGCCCTAAGGAGCCAGAGCAGGTGCCACCTCTACTAGACTTTGTTCCAGAGCTAGTTTATCCGGAGTTCGTACCACCAGAGGATGAGGTACTCCCTGCTGAGGAGCAGCCAATGCCTGCTACTGCCTCACCCACTGCTGATTCACCAGGCTATGTTCCTGAGTTAGATCCCGAGGAGGATATGGAGGAGGATGATGATGAGGACCCTTAGGAGGATCCTGCTGATTATCCTGCCGACGGAGGAGACGATGGCGATGATGAGGATGAGTCATTCGATGATGACAAGGATGATGATGTTGATATTGTGGGGGATAAGGAGGAGGAGGAGAACCCATCTCCTGCCGACTCTACAGTTGTAGCTTTACCAGCTGTTGATCATGCGCCATCTGCTGAGGAGACTGAGCCGTTTGAGACCGACGAGTCTGCAGCCACACCACCACCACATCCTGCATACCAGGTTACTGCTAGGATATTGATCCGAGATGAGCCACCTACACCATTTTGGTATGATACAGAGGTTTCCAGACTCCTTGTTATACCTACTCCACCACCATCACCACTTTCCTCAAGGTCATCACCACTACCTCAGATTCCCTCACCACCACTCCCAGTATCACCACCACTACCTTTAGCACCTCCACCATTACATGTTAGTCCTACTTATTTATTAGGCTATAGAGCTGTGATGATCCGGCTGAGAGCCGAGGCCCCATCTACTTCCTATTCACCACCGCCACATATCATACTCTCGCACACCAGAGTAGATACACCACCATCAGGTACACCTCCATCAGGGATACCAACACTCCTACCTATACCAGTACCTACATCATCACCATCTTTGTTGCTACCCTCTGCTGACCGTGGAGCGAACAGGCCCAAGGTTTGCTTACCACCTCGGAAGAGGTTATGTTTTGCTTTTGGTCCTAGGTACAAGGTCGGAGAGAGCTCGTTTTCCCCCACTGCTAGACCTCTTGGAGGTTTCAGGGCGGACTATGGTTTTGTTGCCACTATAGACAAGGAGATTATGCGGGATCTAGAGAGAGATGTTGGTTATGGGATCACCGACACTTGGGATGAGATGCTGGTAGACATGCCAGGGGCACCAGGGACTGATGATACAGAGTTGGGTCGACGAATGACAGAGTTTGACACTAGGGTTAGGCAAGACACAAACGAGATCTATGTTAGACTGGATGATGAGCAGACTGAACGACAACTGATGGCTGGTCGGCTCAACATGTTATATAGGGATAGGCGTGCACATGCTCATACAACTCTACTAATAGAGAGAGAGGCTAGGATATCTCGAGAGGCTTGGGGACGACCCATGGACACTAGTGATCTTACATGTTCAGAGGTTATGTTACTGCGTACTAATGTATTGGGTCAGCAAGCAGTGATTACAGAGTTGCAGGCAGCGGACCGCAGGAGACAAGTGGAGATTACAGAGTTGCTGGCAGCAGACTGCAGGAGACAGACACAGTTCATTGAGGCACTAAAGCTGCTGAAGGCACTACAGACACAGATGACAGAGTTTCAGAGACAGCAGGGACCCGCTAAAGGTCCTGCACAGCCAGATGCACCAGAGGAGGCTGGTAGCAGTTCATAGATCATGTTATGGCTAGTTATTTTGTTTAGCCTACTAAGTATTACGGGTAATTCCCGGCTAGGATGGCTTTAGGTTGTATATTTTATCTTCTAACCTAATCGTTGTGATCATTTTGAATCTGAACCAATCATGTATGTTTTCCAATTATATATGGAATGGTGGTATTATGTCATGTATGTAATCGAATTTATTATGAATGAATATCGATTTAGCTACACCATTGTTAACTTCAATTCTGTTGTATATTTCATTGTGTGTTGTGATCTCTCTTTATTTATTGTGTATATGTCATGTCATGGTTATGATTTTGCAAAATCTAACGGGTATTATATTTTCTTGTGATTGAAGAAAATGGCACAAAAAATTGCCATGAGGTCAAACACAGCCCCAGAAATAACCAACACCACATCTGTCACTAATGCCCAGCTTCAGGCAATGATTGAACAAGGCGTTACTGCCACTTTAGCAGCACGTGATGCTAACAGAAATACGAATAGCGATGATAGCCATAATTCGGGAACGGGTGTTAGAAGGACAGAACAAACTGCCCGTGAATGTACTTACACTGACTTTCTCAAATGTCAACCATTAAACTTCAAAGGCACGAAAGGAGTTTCTGGTCTATCTCAATGGTTTGAAAGAATGGAGTCTGTTTTCCACATCAGTAATTATACAATTAAGAATAAAGTCAAGTTTGCTACTTGCACTCTCCATTCAGTTGCTTTAACATGGTAGAACACTCATGTCAAGACTGTTGGTCATGATGCCGCTTATGGTATGCCTTGGAAAACACTCATGAAAATGATGACTGACAAATACTGTCCTTGAAATGAAATCAAGAAACTTGAAATGGAGATTTAGAATCTGAAAGTGAAGGGTACTGACTTGACAAGTTATACCTAACGCTTTCAGGAATTGGCTTTGTTGTGTGGGAGGATATTTCTCGAAGAATCTGATAAAATTGAAAAATATGTCGGTGGTCTTCCCGACATGATTCACGGGAGTGTAGTGGCGTCTAAACCAAAGACAATGCAAGAAGCAGTTGAAATCGCAATCGAGCTAATAGATAAGAAAATCCGCACTTTTGCTGAATGTCAGACTGAGTCCAAGAGAAAGCAAGATGATAACCAACAACAACAACAATAGAACAATAGGCAGAACACTAGCAGGGCTTATACTGCAGGGACTGGTAAGAAGAAACAATATGAGGGATCTAAACCCCTATGCTCAAAATGCAACTATCACCATGACGGTCCATGTGCTCCCAGATGCCACAAGTGTAATAAAGTGGGCCATCTGGCCCATGACTGCAGGAGCACTGCAAACGCCAACAATGCTAACAATCAGAGGGGCACTGGGTCGAGTTAGAAGCCTACTTGTTATGAGTGCGGAGCCCAAGGGCATTTCAAGAGGGATTGTCCAAAGCTGAAAAATGACAACCACGGTAACCAAGTTGGAAATGGCCATGCATCGGCAAAAGTGTATGCGGTAGGCCATCCAGGGACAAACCCAGACTCAAATGTCGTTTTGGGTACGTTCCTTCTAAACAACCGCTATGCTTCTATCTTATTTGATACTGGTGCCGATAGATGCTTTGTGTCTACTACATTTAGTTCCCAAATTGATATCACACCAACTGCATTAGATCATTTTTACGATGTCGAACTAGCCGAAGGGAAAATAATTAGGCTAAACACTATCATCTGGGGTTGTACATTAAACTTCTTAAACCACCCATTCAACATATACTTAATGCTTGTAGCACTTGGTAGTCTTGACGTCATTATCGGTATAGATTGGTTGGCAAAGTACCAAGCAGTCATCGTTTATGCTGAAAAAATCATTTGTATTCCATGGGGAAATGAAACCTTGATTGTTCATGGTGATGAAAGCAACCGAGGGAATGAGACTCGATTGAACATCATCTCATGCACTAAAACGCAGAAGTACATGCTAAAAGGATGTCCCATCTTTTTGGTACATGTTACTATAAAGGAGACTGGAGACAAGTCGGAGAAGAAGCGACTTGAGGACGTACCAATCGTTCGAAATTTTCTTAATGTATTTCATGAGGATTTTTCAGGTCTTCTACTGACTCGACAAGTGGAATTTCAAATTGATTTGATACATGGTGTTGCACCCGTAGCACGAGCACCTTATCGATTGGCGCCTTCCGAAATGGAAGAGTTAATAGAGCAACTGAGAGAACTTTCTAACAAGGGCTTCATAAGATCTAGTTCCTTACCTTGGGGAGCTCCAGTCTTGTTTGTCAAGAAGAAGGATGGATCGTTTCGAATATGCATCGACTACCGAGAGCTGAACAAGTTAACAGTGAAGAATCATTATCCCCTCCCAATGATCGACGATTTATTTAACCAACTACAAGGATCCAGTGTTTATTCTAAGATAGACTTATGATCAGGTTATCACAGCTTCGGGTACTAGAAGAGGATGTTCCGAAAATGTCATTCAGAACTCGATATGGTCATTATGAGTTCTAAGTTATGCCATTTGGCTTGACGAACGCACCAGGGGTATTTATGGATCTTATGAACCACGTGTGCAAGCCATTTTTGGATAATTTTTTGATTGTCTTTATTGACGATATCCTTATCTACTCCAAGAACAAGAAGGAATACGAAGAACATCTTAAGGTAATTCTGGAATTGCTTAAGAAAGAGGAGTTGTATGCTAAATTATCTAAATGCGAATTTTGGCTTACCAAGCTACAATTTCTCGGATATGTGATTGATAGTCAAGGCATTCACGTGGATCCCACCAAGATCGAATCCATTAAAGACTAGGCATCTCTTAAAATGCCAACAGAGATTCATCAATTTTTAGGTCTTGCTAGGTACTACTGAATATTCATCGAAGGATTTTCGAAGATCACCAAGCCAATGACCAAGCTTACTCAGAAGAAGGTCATGTTCATTTGGGGTGAGAAACAAGAAGAAGTGTTTCAACTGTTGAAGAAGAAGTTGTGTAGTGCAACAATTCTGGCTTTACTTGAAGGAAGCGAAGATTTTATCGCATACTATGATGCTTCAATCAAAGGTTTGGGTGTTGTGTTGATGCAAAGAGATAAGGTGATTGCTTATGCATCACGCAAATTGAAAATTCATGAGAAGAACTATACGACTCATGATTTAGGACTTGAAGCAGTAGTGTTCGCTCTCAAGATTTGGAGACACTATCTCTATGGAACCAAGTGTACGGTGTTCACTTATCATAAGAGTTTGCAACACATTCTTAATCAGAAGGAGTTAAACATAGGGCAACGTCGTTGGTTAGAGTTGCTCAGTATTTACGACTGTAAGATTCGTTATCACCCGGGGAAAGCAAATGTTGTTGCTGATGGTCTGAGCAGGAAAGATCGAATAACGCCATTAAGAGTTCGAGCCTTAGTCATGACTATTGGTTTAAATCTTCCTAAGAAAATCTTGAATGCTTAGACTGAAGCACAGAAACCAGAGAACATCATGAATGAAGATGTTGGAGGTATGTTAATTAAAAATTCTAAGGATCCAGAGAAACTTAGAATAGAAAAGTTGGAACCTCATGTGGATGGAACTCTATGCTTAAATGGCAGGAGTTGGTTACCATGTTATGGTGACTTGAGGACTGTGATTATGCACGAGTCCCACAAGTCAAAATATTCTATCCATCCGGGTTCTGACAAGATGTATCAAGACATGAAGAAGCTATATTGGTGGCCCAATATGAAGGCCGACATCGCCACCTATGTTAGCAAATGTTTGACTTGTGCTAAGGTCAAGGCTGAACATCAAAGGCCATCGGGTTTGTTGGTGCAACCCGAGATACCTCAATGGAAGTGGGATAATATCACAATGGATTTTGTCACAAAGCTTCCTAAGTCGTCACAAGGTTATGACACCATTTGGGTGATTGTTGACCGACTCACTAAATCTGCCATCTTTGTACCAATAAGGGAAACTTATTGGTGGCCCAATATGAAGGTAAACATCGCCACCTATGTTAGCAAGGTGTTTTTGACTGTGTGCTAAGGTCAAGCAGAACATTCAAAGCATCAAGATTGTTGGTACATACTGATATCCTCAATGGATAGTGGGAAATTTCACTATGGATTTTGTCACAATGCTTCCTAAGTCGTCACAAGGTTACGGACACTATTTGGGATGATTGTTGGACTGAAATCACTAAGTCCCGTAATATTTATTCATAGGAGAGATGATCCGTTGGATAAAATTGCAAGAATGTACCTAAAGGTGGTGGTCACGAGGCATGGAATACCTCTCTCGATTATTTATGATCGTGACTCTAGGTTTAGCATCAAATTTCTGGAGGTACTTCAAGATTGCTTTAGGTTACTAGCTGGTTATGAATACTGCGTACATCCATAAACAGACAAACAAAGCGAGAGGACTATCAATGTCTTAAGGATTTGTGTTGCGTGCTTATGCAATAGACTTTGACAAGGGTTGGGTTAAACCGATTTACCATTAGTCTGAAGTTATTATTTACACAATAGCCTATTCACACTAGCATCAAGGCGCACATTTGAAGAATTTACAGTTTCGAAAAGTGTCGTTTCACCTGTTTGTTTGGCCTGAGGTTGAGGAAAGTTCACTCAGCTGGTCTTGAATTTGTGCAAGAAACAACATGATGAGAAGATCGTTCAAATCAAGCAGAGAATGCAAGCTATACGCGATCGACAAAAGAGTTACGCGGATTTAAAGTGTAAACCGATGGACTTTTAAGTTAGGGATAAAGTTATGCTTAAAGTTTCGCCTTGGAAAGGGGTTGTACATTTTGGCAAACAGGGGAAGTTGAACCCTAGGTACGTTGGACCATTCAAGGTGTTAGAAAAGGTTGGATCCGTTGCATACAAGCTTGAGCTTCCACAAGAGCTGAGCAGGGTACACAATACATTTTATGTATCCAACTTGAAAAAGTACTATGCCGACGAACCGTTAGCCGTTCTGTTGGATGGACTACACTTTGATGACAAGCTTTAATTTGTCGAGGAGCCGGTAGAAATCATGGATCGTGAAGTTAAACGGTTGAAGCGAAGCCGCATTCCAATAATCAAGGTTCAATGGAACTCCAGGAGAGGTCATAAGTTCACCTGGGAACGTGAAGACCAATTCCGGAAGAAGTATCCACACCTCTTCACAAAGACCGCACCGTTGTCAAATGCCGCATCTTAAGCCTTGAGGACAAGGCTCATTTAACGGGGGAGACTATAACACCCCGTGTTTTACGACGTCAATAAACTCACTATTTATTTTTAGTATTGTACGCGTTTGCTTTTAATTTTAAGTATTAAGTTAAATCGCGTAAGCTAAAAATTATCATTCAATGTAAACGGACATCAAACAATTAAATGTTTACATCAAGCAAGTGTTAAGTAATTATTTTGAGGATAATTATTAACTTTGTTCATTTTATTTTTGTTGGTTGCATAAAGTGTTTACGTTTCGCGATAAAATACGTTCAGGCATACCCACCAAAAATTTTCTACGCTTCAACAAATACCCACGATTATACCCAATACTCAAAAATTACAAAAATATATCATACATATCATACATATAAAACCGGATATGGACTCAAAAATACAAAGACTTATCTTAGAAAACACATCTC
>BQNB010134014.1:0-18376 GCA_026074375.1 Tanacetum coccineum | reverse complement strand
AAAAGTACAAGTCTTTAACACTTTTAACCACGAAACAAAGATCAAAGTTGATTTTTTCTTGCTTTTTTTTTCTTTATTTTGAACCAAAGAAAAAACCAACATAAACCTACGAAATTCAATCACTAAACACCCCTTTAGCTCTGGTACCACATGTTATCCTACTAGTTTAATCCATTATACAACACTAATCTTTACCAAGATGCTAGATAATGAGAAGAAATCTTAGAGAGAAAGTAGAGAGAGAAACAAAGAGAATATTAGATTAGAGTAAATTGGGAAGTTACAATTGATGGGAAAAGTAACCAACACCCTTCACCAAGTGTGGTGAAGGGATATTTATACCCATGCCATGCTAGGTGGCTTATGGGCTTGTAACTTGGGTCGGGCTTGGCATAACTTGGGCTTTGAGCCCGAAACACGGACAATATTAGATTACAATCCAAGCCCGTTGAACCCGACTAGCCTATTACAATACAAGACCTATTTTGACTTTCTAAGACCGATAACATTCTTGTTTGACTTAATATAATTAAGGCTAACAGTATGTCTCAAGTATATATGTAATAATATCCAAAGTATAAAGAAAATTATTAAAAATCCTTGAGGACAAAGATTTAAAGTAAAATCTACACAAAAATATCACACGTTTAACCGGTATGTGATTAACCGCGGATCGTTTTCCACCCCCCAAAAAACTTTAGTAGAAATTGAGACCTATGTATGAACTCGTTTGTTATTTGTACAATAGACTAGAAATTGTTTCAAGACTTTTTGGATTAATTACTATATCTTACAATGAATAAACAATTAAACACAGCAAGAAAAAAATTAATTGATCTAAAGCTAAATTAAAATTCAAATTACCGTAATTTAAATAAACACGTGACAATAATAAGCAATTTAACTAAAATTAAAACCCTAAATGGTTTTTTCTAACATTATCTAATCCTAATTGACTTTTTAAAAGTTAAAAAAGCTAAAGGAAATTTCTAAACCAGGCGAGAAATGTTAAAGCTAGAAAACGAAGGAAAAACGAGAACAGATAATGGAATAACCGCTTCTATTAACAAATTGAATTCTTTTGCAATTTAAAATATTAACCTTCGGCAAGTAAATTTCAACCTAAGCCTAGTATATGATAAAAGATTAATTTGTATAAAAACGAAATTTTTTTTTGTTTTTCAAGTTTTATTTATGATTTTTTAGAGTTTTAACAAATTAATTTATCGAAAAAACTATATAAAACTTTAAGCAAAAAATCTAATTTTTTTCTAAAAATATCTTATGATCATGAATAATGGCAAGGACAAATAAAATCTAAGTCTAAACTATAATAAGCCGGGAAAAATCAAATAAGCACGTCGAAAGTGCTTAGTTGAATTCTATAACCAAAAAAGGTTAAACAGGTAATTTAATGCACCTTGAGAGGAACTAAAAGTATACCACATGGCGCATGTGGTTAGAGTGTGTGTGTTATGTAGTGCTTAAGAAAGGTTTGAGCTAGCTTAGGTCAAGGGAGTTTCAGGTTTTGGTCACCCTTCCAATGGCTTCACTTATATGATTCACACCTTTTTTATTTTTTGTATTAAAAACTAAAAAGCAAAGTTGTAAGAACAGTTAACGACTAGAGCATTTTGTGAAAACAACTTTTTTTGAAAGTCAATATAACTAGATAATCGAGCTAAAATTCAGAGAAAAACACTTAACATTTTTTTACTTTTTTGTGAAAACTATAATAAGCTCTAAAACTAAGTATAAGACTAAAACAATAGACTTAATAAGCTATAAGCAACTAACTTCTAACCTAATAAGCTAGTTTATACAGGAAATAAGCTAATTAAAAAGGCAATAAGCTAAAAAATCACTTGGGACACAACTGAGCTTAAAACAGACTATGAGATAACTTTGAGCTTATTTTTAAGCTAGTTTTTGGAACCTTAAGGCAATCTAGCTTATATCTATGGAAAGCTTATTCTAAGCTCTATCTAAAACTTTAAATGCACAAAGTATAATTGAAATCTATAAGCTATGAAAAGACTTAATGAAAAAGCTACTTGCTTAAAACATTTATTTTTTGCGTTTCTAATAAAAAAGACTCATAAAGCAAAATCTTGACCTAATAAGGCTACAAACGTAGTTTAAAACTTATCTACTAAAAAATTTAAGCAAGATTTAAGCTAAAAAACTAAAGCTATAAGCTAAAATTCCCAAATAAGCTTTTTGGTAAAAACTACATACCAAATAGGCCTTAAGGGAAATTCTAAGCTTATTTCTGAGATAATTCAAGAATGTGACTCCTTATACTATAACTCCTAAACTATTTTAACATTGGCCATAAAGCTACATAGATAACAGGTCTATAGAAAAACTATTTTGAAAATTAAATGACAAAGAAAAACTATTTGAAAATTAGCGTTATTTACTCAGGCCTCATAGCTGAGTTTGTAACTTTTGGGTGTTTTCAAAGACAAAATGCATATTCAACATAGCTAAAAAACATATTACTAAATGATTTTTTAAGAACAAAATAAGCCGTAAAACATATTGAAATATGAACGATATCTTATTGTGCTTGGTAATTTTAAAACCGTAAGAAACTACTTATAGCCCTCTGAAATTAAGCTTGATATAGAGTCATTTGTAGTGTTATTAGCTGCTTAGCAGTTGACATGGTTCAATAAACCAAGACTCAAATTATCTGGATAGCAGGAGATGTGGTCTCAGTCTCTATCTACTTAAAAAATACTTAAACCAAGAACAATTGAAAGCAATTGAATGTACCGAGAATAGATTTAAACTAAAAATGAAATTGAAACTGATAAGTAATGAGGGAGTAAGAGTCAAGATTAAACAACTAGCAAAACTTAATAAAAACTAATTAAGCCTAACTAACTCGAGCAAGTGCCTACAACTTATATACTCATAGATGAATTGTATAATTGAAAACTAAGGAACCTAAATTGGCCTCAAGACATTACTAAATTAGAGTTATACTATATTGAGGATTGTTTTACTTTTTGATAGTTGCTTGACCAAACACTCCTTAATTGACGCAAGTCCATATTTAGCGTCATAAAATAAGATTTATGATCAAATGTCACAATACCAAGATATCAATAGCTTTCTAACGGCATAATAGAGTTAAAATTTTAAACGACTGAAATAAGCAGATAATTGATAAGCTGACAAGATTATGCTAATATTTTTCACTTTAACTGTTTGTAAGACAAATAAGTGCAACTTTATAGATCATAAACTAACAAATTGACAATCAATAAACCCGACCACTTCCCCGCATCTAATGTACTATAATTATAGGCATTAAAAAGTCTAAATAAATAAGATATAATTATAAGCAATAAAGCAATTTATAAAAGACTAAGAGCTGAAATGTAATTTTAAGCTTCTAAATGTAAAGAGGGAACTTACAACTGCCTTTGCACAAACAAGGCTTATAAATGCTCCTTTAAGCTTATCAACAAGCTCCAGCTTATCCTAGAGATACTGGATAGAGGTTCCCTGAACCTTCCTATTATCTGAGCTATTCCTTCCATTTTAAATGTTGTGTATATTTTAGGTGGATTTAAGTGTCATAAAGCTATGTTAAGCATTTGTTTGAGGGAGCTTAACATAATGTATGAATACTAGCTTGAGTGGCTGAAATAATATGCTTTATTAAGGAACTGTTTGATCTGAATTAAACTTTATTAAACCATATTGTCTTATATAAAACATAAATTGAACATTAAAATGAAAACAACGATCTTTTATTAATTATTAATAAAAGAGTAATTGGTTACAAACTTGAAAAAGAAATTACATTCACTAAATTAAGACATTACAATAAGCTAAATTGCAAAAATTACAAATTATTTAAAAACTATACTAAGCTATATTAACACTACTCCTAGATGATTTTTTTGTGAGTGAGAGAAGCCTCCTATTTATAGCAAGAGAAGATGCTTCTAGGTCTTCAAAGACGCTCCCCTTGGATTTGATCTCTGCCCTTGAATCCTTTCAATCATTGGATACCCTGACTTAGCCGTTAGATCAAAGATGTGATCACACGGATTGCCAGCGTGGCATTCCTTGTGTCAGAGCCTTGTGCTTCTTTTGGCTTGCTTTTAGTGTAAATTCCCACCTCTTGATGTGTTTCTTTTGAGCCCCGCGTGTCATTCTTTGTCAGAGTCTTGACCAATAAGAGCTCTTGGTGACGTTTTTGCTTGATGAGATGGCACTTAGTACTTGGAATCTCTTGTAGCCATGTTGAATTGAAAGGGTGTGGGTTAATTTGGGTTTAATTTGAGCTAGGTGAAATGGGGGAGACGGTGAACAGTAAAAACTGTTTTTCCCGCCCCCCAAATGTTATACGTTTTAAGTTTGACCCGGGGGTTTGGGGTGTTGACTTGGGCCCGGGATATAAAAGGATTTGGGCTGTTTGGTTTATATGGGCTCGGTGAAAGAGATTTAAGGGATTTGTTATAAAGAGATAACGACCGTTAGTCTTTATAGTAAAAAGACTAACAGTGTTAGGGTTTTAAGGACTTATTGTGAATTTGGTTTAACATTAAGGCTCATTTGGGTATTTTGATGGTTTTGGCATTTTGTCGTTTGACCAAGGGTTGACTTTTGATGACCTTTGCTAGAAAACTCCTGGCTCTTGTGCACTTTTTCCGTTCCCGTGTCCGTGTTTGTCCGGTTTTGACCATTTTCTTGTGATTTTTGCAATATCCGTACCTACATATCACAAATGACAAAACAAGCAATATACAAGCATAATTTGCACAATTTGTTCATTTAAGGCCATTTTTGGTATAAAAAGGATATGTGATTTCTCACATATCACAAATCTATGAATTCACCAACATTATTGTTGACGTTTTAAGCAATGTTTTCTCAGGAGATCAATGAGGTACAAGACAAGGGATACATTGGTGGTCGTTATTTTGGAAGTCATATGCATAAAAGATTTGGTTGCATTATATTTTAGGGATATATTTGTTATGGACTAAAATCTTTGTATTTTGAACAATGAACAAGTGAAGTTTCGGACTTATGTAACAACAATTTATTAATCCAATGTATCGGTTTTAAACGACTTTTAAATGGTCGTTCTTATATATATCTTGTTCTATTGATCTATGAAGTAACACTCTCAACCCATATTCCGCTGCGACCCAATTTGGGGGTGTTACAGTTTGGTATCTAGAGCCAAGGTTATAGAGAACCAGGTCAAATGTTTTTGCTGGACTATAACCGATTTCAAACTTTGTATTCATCCAAATGGATTTTCACGGGACATACATACACTAGTTGTTGCATTAGTTGATTAGACTAGATGCATTCATGATTGATATACATGTTATTAAATACTATGTATATTACATTACTATAAGAGTCTTATATTAATACTTATATAAGCTACTTTTGATTTTCTGATATTGTCATGTCAGATTCAGAGGATTCCACAGTCACCTACACGGCGGTATCCAGTCCTTTTGAGAGTTTGCCAGACATAGGATCTCCGGGAGTCGATGGACCACCCGAGATGCCAGAGGATCCGTATGCATATGTGGTAGCCGCTTTTCAGGCCCCACCATCTCCTGATTATGTGCCTGGCCTTGAGGAGCCAGAGCAGGCACCACTTTCACCAGAGTTTGTCCCTGAGCCTGTATATTTGGAGTTTATGCCACCAGAGGATAAGGTGTTTCCCGCTGAGGAGCAGCCACTGCCTGCTGCTGTCTCACCTACTGTCGATTCACCAGGATACATTGTAGACTCTGATCCAGAGGAGGATGAGGAGGATCCCGAGGAGGATCATGAGGAGGATCCTGAAGAGGACCCCATTGATTATCCTGCCAACGGAGGAGACAATGACGATGATGATGATGAGTCATCCGATGACGACGAGGATGATGATGATGTTGAGGAGAATGAGGATGAGGAGGAGGAGGAGGAGCACCCAGCTCCGGCCGACTCTGTCCCACCACCTGTACACCATGTTACTGCTAGCATGTCTATCCGAGATGAGCCACCTACACCATTTTGGTCTGAGGTAGAGATTTTCAGACTTCTTGCCATACCATCACCTCCACCATCACCACTCTCCCCATGGTCATCACCACTACCTCAGATTCCCTCACCACCACTACCAGTATCACCACCACTGCCAGTATCACCACCTTTACCTGTATCACCTCCACCACTACCTGCTAGTCCTACTTATCCATTGGGATTCAGAGCTGCTATGATCTGGCAAAGGGCTGAAATGACGAAGGCGATGATCATATCAGTGATATACAAGATGCAGATGATAAAGATAACGAAACTAGATATGAAGAAGATGAGATTTATAAGTACAAGCGCAAAGATGAGGATGTAGAAATGAAAGATGCTAAAGTTGAAGAGTCTGATAAAGGTGAAGAAAAGGTTACTGATGCATCAAAGGAAGAAGCTAAAAAGAATTTAGAAGCAAAGGATGATACCAAGAAAACTGAACTCCCTCTATCAAGTTCAAGCTTATCTGTATCTTTAGGTTTTGGTGATCAATTCCTTAAACTTTCTTCTAATTCTTCCTTAGCTAGTACTGTTAAGGATTCTATAGATACAAATGTTTGTTCTTTGCTGGATATTCCTATTCAACACGAAACTCCCCAAACCCAGTCTCCATCGGTATAGAAGATTCCCGTATTAGTGATTCCAGAGACAACCAATCTTCCACCTATACCAGAAATTGTCAATGAAACTCCAGCTTCAACTACTGTCCCCTCACTTTATGTGACACCTAGCATCTCATCCGTATAACACCAACACCAATCCCAACACCACCAATCATAATCGATGCTCCAACTATCATCACTACTGCTCATGAATCAGATGCACTCTCTGTTGTTGAACTAAGAGTTGCAAAATTAGAAAAAGATATGTCTAAGCTAAAAATTCTTGATCACTATTCTGAAGCTCTTGTTGTTCTCTAGTCCCAAGTTCCAACAGTTGCTGATAGTTATCTTGACACCAAAGTCAGAGATGTATTTCAAAAGGAATTACAGAAACTCATAGCAGATCTCATTCATAAGTATTCTCTACAGCATCTTCCTGAGTTAACCAAGAAACTGACACCAACAGCTGAACAAGAATCTGAGAAAAGTCCTTTAGAGATTCTCAAGATTAAGAAGGAACAAGCTGAGAGTCAAAAGAACCCACAGTTTGCCATCAAGTCTACTGACAAGGCGGCTCTTGAAGCGTATGATCTAAAAACCGCTCTCTACCAATCCATGCATGCAAACAAGTCTTTTAATAGAAATTTTGCCAATCATCGATTGTATTATGCACTAATGGAAGCATTGATTGAAGATGAAAACGCAATGGATAAGGGAGTCGCTGACACAGTTAAAGACCACAAGAGAAACCCTCCTGCTGGACCAAACTAGGGTAAGCAGACCAAAAGGAGAAGAACTAAAGAGTCTGAATCTTCTAAGAAGCCATCCTCCACCAAGGAAACCATAAAAGGTAAAACTCAGACTAAAGGCTCTAAAACTGGTAAGGTTGCTCCGGCAAATGAACCAGTTGAAGAACCTATTGCTGAGGTGATTATGGATGATGCCGGTAATGATGTAGCTCGTGATGATAGTCCACCAACAAGACACCTCAGAAACCAAAACAAGAAAGACTCTGAATCCAGAATGGTTCAACTAACCTCTGAGGCCTCCTACTCCTGATCCTAAATGGAAGAAGCGTTAGGTTGTACTTGATCAACCCACACAGCCTTGGTTCAATCAAATGGTCTCTGCTTCAAAGGATCCTCTCACATTCAATGACCTGATGGCCACTCCTATTGACTTCTCTAAGTACGTGTTGAATGGACTCAAGATAGAAAATCTCACTCAAGATATCTTGTTAGGACCTGCCTTCAATCTGTTAAAAGGCACGTGCTCTAGCAGTATCGAGCTTGAGTATAACTTCCAAGAGTGCTTCAATGCTTTAACAGACAAGCTCGATTGGAACAATCCAGAAGGAGATCGTTACCAATTTTATCTTTCCAAGCCTCTTCCTTTACAAGGTCCCCCAGGTCATCGAACCGTTGCTGCTGATTACTTCTTCAATAATGATATGAAGTATTCGAAGACTTCTGATCCCGAGGTAACATACACCACATCTATTACGAAGACAAAGGCTGCTCGGTATGAGATCAAAGGAATAGAAGACATGGTCCCTACACTTTGGAGTACCATCAAGCATGCGTATGACAAAGATGCATTAATGAGAATCAAGTACTGGGGTGAAAGACGCAAACTATGGTACCGATCATAGGTAAACAAATTTTCCAAGCAAAATGTTTACTCTACTAAGGCGATTCTTGGTGTGAAGAGTGTAAATGTGAAGAAATTGCACGGATATGGTCACTTAGAAGAGATTGTGGTGAAAAGATTTGATCAACAGCTTTATAAGTTTAAAGAAGGTGACTTTGTTGATCTACACCTGAACGACATTGAAGATATGCTTCTTCTTGCTGTTCAACACAAGCTATTCCACCTCGACGGGAATATTATTGTAGACTTTATTGTGGCCCTTTGTATGTTCACAAGAAGCCTAATCCTCAAGAGACGTGTTGAAGACTTACAACTTGGTGTAGAGAGTTACCAGAAGAAGCTTAACATCCCCAAACCTCAAAAGACCTTTCTCGAGATTGAATTCAAAGAACCCTACACTCCATCATATGATCCACTAGGAATTGTCTATGAAGACCTGAACAAACAAAAAAGAGTTTTGCGAGCTGATGAGCTATACAAGTTCTCGGATGACTCTCTCAACTCTGTTCGTGATGAGATTCATCACAGAGTACTCGACTTTCGTCTAGATTACAACCCGGAGATACCAAAGAGGAAGTGGACGGCTGTTGACCGAAAGAGATCGAGTCTTATGATTGAGTTGATCGATAAGCAACTGCGAGAGAGGGAAATCATCAGAAATCTAGAGCGATTAGTTGGTGCAAGGGAACTCGAGATGGACTACAAACTTATGACGCGTACCGTTTAATCGTCAGGTCCAATCTCAAAATCTTATCTTGTGAATATTGTGAATATATAGTATAAACTTATAATAATAGGCAATATAAATAGTGTTTGAGTACGAATTTTCTAGAATTTTTTAATAAATTCAAATTAACGTACTCTACACTATATATATACATATACATATACATATATATATATATACATATATATATATATACATATATATATATATATATAAATAGTGTTTGAGTACGAATTTTCTAGAATTTTTCAATAAATTCAATTTTTTTTTAAATTAACGTACTCTACACTATATATATATAATCCTCATAAATTCAGGGGGAGCATTTAATAATGTTCCTAAAATGGCTTGTTAATAAGTGGACATTTTTTCCCTGAAACCATTAATATTTTGAATCAATTGATATCCAAAATATCAAGAGATTTAACGTTTTTGATAAGGGGAGAAAATATGATTAAAATATATGGCTAAAGATGTGATTTTAAGAACTCAAGTGCAAGTTTCACCCTTTATATGCTAATCATTTTTGAATATCAATGCACATGTTAGGGAGCAAATGCTGAAAGGGTTATTAAGCTGAGAATAATACCAAAAGACCGACCATGTTTGTAATTACTTGGAGTTATAAGGTAGTTAGGATTAGGTATTCGTTCCCACAATCCAGCCAGAACCGGAAGGATCTACCCAGGGACATTCAAATAGTTAGTGTAGAAATCCATAGGTAAGATATAAAAAAGGAGTAAAAGTAAGAATAAGGGAATAGTGCCGACTAAAATGGAGCTAGTACTAGAACAAACCCAACAAAGTACTAGTTATGAAGTCTCGGTAAGCACTGAAGGGGTTGAAGAATTAAAAAGAAAAGTTAAGATAAATGGTGAAAAGAAAGAACCCTTCTACACTTGAGGTAAAGAAACCGGGTCAATACATAAACTTCAGAAACACAAAGCTGATTTCTGGTATTGAAGAACAGACGTCATGGACCCAGAGCGCAATGCACAACCCTTCCCAGCCACTCAAGGTCTCTCAAAAGACGCTTGTTTCATTTCTTACGGAGATTAAACACATTTATATCGGCTTTCTCACTCTGAGTTAGTTGGTATTGAAAAGGTGGCAGTCTGCTCCAGCCTCCGGTTACTAAAAACCAAAGTACACTATCGAGTTTAGAGCCAAAAAATAGATTATCCATGAATCTCATTAGGACACTTATCCAAAATATGCTTGCTAATTCACACAATGTGAAATCAAGAAATATATCCGAGTCCTATGCATTATCCCTTGTGATTTTGCCAAAACATACCGAGTGATACTTAATAGTACACAATGAAATGGAAATCCTGCTTGAGCTAACATCAAACAACCCTTTGTAAGGATGACTTATGATATCCTACACAGATCAAACTTATGATACTGGATATCGATTCGGTCTAGCTTATGAATTGACGGATGAATTTTGAAAAAGTTAAAACTGTTGGTGTGTTATAAAAGATCGTTTGCATCTTAACACACCGACTTGAATTTTCTAAATTAATTTTTAATCTATGACGAAGGGAAGCCTCACAAGGGTATCAGGACGATAAGGGAAAGCTGAACACGAATTGATTGACTTAATCGGAAGATAGTAACTTACCATTTCACTCTAACGTGTTTTCTCTTAATTGAGACGCTCCGGTAAAGAAACGGCAAGTGCCACGCGAAACCCTGTCACAGAGATTCATCGTAATTCTACCTGATCATAGGCAGTATTTATACTGATTAACGGGGAATCGAGGTTGTTACAACCGTATTCGATGAAGTGACAAAGCCACTTTCATCCATATATGTTGTTTATCACTAACCTATTCATGTAGATTTCCTGACGGTGGTAGCAGTTACCTAATGACAAGTCGAAGTCAATACCATATGCTCATACTCGACCCGACATATGAATACATATCATGAAAGCACAAGTACATGTTTAACCTACCGCTACTCGATACCGTACGTCTTTCCTGAAGTGACTAAAGTATTAAGTATGAGAGATACCACACGTCCTCTAAAAAGAAACAAAGTGTTAAGTTTAAAAGATATCAAGAAAGATGTTGCACTCGCTTTTAACCCCAAGAACATTATAGATCATGTCATCCAGAATGTCACAAGACACAAGAAGGCACAGATTACAAGATGGGTAAAAAGGAGATTTGCTTTTATTGATGATCTCAAGAAGCTCACAAGATCACATACAAGTCAAGAAAAAGATACAAGCTGAAGCCTAAAAGTCTAAAGATTGCTACATCAAGATTCGCAAGATAACGAACAAGATAACAAGACTACGAGCTAAAGATTGAAGACATTCATAGAATGTAGAGCTTAAGTTTTTGTAAATTAGAGTGACCTCCCTTAGGGGGAGATTGTTAGGAATCGAGAAAAGACTCGGTCACTTCCAAAGTTGTAATAGTATAGCTCGTAGCAATATATTTGGAAACTTACCAAGCTAACCGAGTCAACATAAGTCATCCTTATGTTGACCGGCCTATGCAAGGTATATATATATCCCTCTTCATGCCTTGGAGAGGGTTAGTTGTTCATTTGGTTATTGATAATAATACATTTTCCTTTCTTTCTCTCACTAAGTGCTACAACCATTCTTTCTCTCTCTAAACTTTCTATCTTAATTAGTTGTTAAGTGATTTGATACTTCCACATGTGTCTATGAAATCTATCATACATTCTATCAATTTTCTCTTTAAACAAAGAATTATTTATCATAATTTTTTATCTCTCATACTCACAAACTACTAATTTAATTTAAAATTGGCCCCACCACTATATAATCTTCTACTCTAAAAATTTATTTGTTATTATTTAAATGAACCCATTAATTTTTGATACCCATACATCAAAAAACAAACCAAACACAATTAATGAATAAGTCATACCGAATCTCATACATTTTATATATCAAAGTCATACCTATAGTGATTCCACGTAGCAAACCAAACGCACCGTAAGAGTGCGTTTGGTTGATGTGGGAATGAGAGTATGAGAGTCAAAGTGATACATTATGTTTGTTATGAGGTAATGATTGATTCAAATCCATAACATTTATCATATATGATAGGAGGCGACGTGGGTGTCTATAAAATCTATCATACATTCTATCAATTTTTCTTTTTAAACAAATAATTATTTATCATAATTTTTTCTCTCTCATACTCACAAACTACTAATTTAATTTAAAATTGACACCACCACTATATAATCTTCTACTCTAAAAATATATTTGTTATTATTTAAATGAACTCATTAATTTTTGATATCCATACATCAAAAAACAAACCAAACACAATTAATGATAAGTCATACCGAATCTCATACATTTTATATATCAAAGTCATACCTATAGTGATTCCATGTAGCAAACCAAACACACCCTAAACTTTTATAAAAACGTATTGTTAGCCTCAAAATATTGAGTCGAACAAGGAATCTTGGTCTTTCAATTAGGAAGTCACGGTCATTATATCTTATATGTTGTAATAGGCTAGAAAGGATAACCAGGCTCGTCATTTAATATAATCTTGTATACGTTGCGGGTTTTAACCCAACCAAACCTGAGCCCGACCCAACTTAGAATACCTAGGCATCACATATGACCCTAAGGCACCATATATACCATTTTCTACACAAGGATAAGGGTTGGTTGTTCATTTGTATTTTTCTTAACACTTGAATATTCCTCCACCTTCTCTCTAGCTTTCTCTCTCTAACTTCTTCCTACTTTCTTTTTATTTCTTTCTACTTTTCTCTTATTGATTTGTGTAGATTAGAATGAAAATGATATAGATATTAGGTCATACATGTGGTATCAATCGTCAAGGGGTTGATCTAGTGGTGTTTGTGTGTGTTTAATACAAAATTTTGAGTCACTTTTGCTCCATTCGAAAAAAAACAAGCCACGAAAAAATAAAAAGTCAAATTTTTGTTGTTAAAAATCATAAAGTTTGCATGTTTATTAAATATTTATCAATATAAAAGGTTGTTTTGCAAAAATAATGGATTAAAAACATAAAAAGTGTGTTTTTACTAGTGTTTTCGTGTTTTAAAATTTTCAAAATCAGGTGACTTTCATTTCCTCCTGATTAGAGGAAATCAGGTGAGTTTCCTTTCCTCCTGATTAGAGGAAATAGGCGACTTTCATTTCCTCCTGATTAGAGAAAACATGCGAGTTTCATTTCCTCCTGATTAGAGGAAACATACGAGTTTCATTTCCTTCTGATTAGAGGAAATAGGTGAAAATCAAATCCTCCTGATAGGTGACAATCATTTCCTCCTGATAGGTGACAATTATTTCCTCTTGTTAGGTGACAATCATTTCCTCTTGATAGGTAACAATCATTTTCTCCTGTTAGGTGACAATCATTTCCTCCTGATAGGTGACGATCATTTCCTCCTGATAGGTGACAATCATTTCCTCTTGATAGGTGACAATCATTTCCTCCTGATAGGTGACAATCATTTCCTCCTGATAGGTGAAAATCATTTCCTCCTGATAGGTGAAAATCATTTCCTCTTGAATTAGGTGACAATCATTTCCTTATGATTTAGGTGAAAATTAGAATCCTATTAATTTCACAACACAACAAAACATCACTTTATCTAATTAAGATCCTCAAATCATTTTCACAATTCACATTCAATGGAAACGATAGATACTATATCTTCGTGTTCAGATTCGGAAGAACAAAAGATGCAACAAATGTAAGACAAAGCAAAAGAGAGTTGCATGGTATATTTTAGATTATTTGATTCATACCTCAAGGTTCTTTCAAACAACGACTTAAAAGGAACTTAAACTGAGTGTGGATTCAAACCGGCATTTTTAACACTCTTTGGTCAAGATGTTCAAACTTTCACAGGCATAATGTTCCTCAACGTGGATCAACTAGAAAAGCAACTCAATAAAGAAGAATTTCAAGAGATTGGATCCATGGCTGCTTTTAGAGTACTCAAGACACAGTTTCAGCAGTTCATCAATTCACAGTTTTCTTTGGATGATGATGATGGTCAAATGACAAGCAAGTACTTTCTAAAATACACTCGAATTGAGGTACAACAATTCCATGATACACTGATACGACACATGGAATCTGTTAAGAAGTAAATTGATGAAAGATTACTACATAAAAGAGAGTATGACAGCAGGGTGAATGAAAGACTGATACAGACAAAAGAGGGAAAGGTTGATTCGAGTAAAGCATTGGATCCTAGTTTTTTTTATCACGGAAAGCAGTGGGATAAAATTTGAAAAGCAGGATACACACAACAGGTCAGGGAATGATGCAGATGCTGATGATGCAGATATCAAACCCGTATATGATGAAGAGCCAATGGCTAAGGTACAATTGACTGCCGAATGTATTGACTTTGCTAATGACCAACAGCATGCTGAGCAACCTGTATTTAAAAATGGAGGAGGGGTTGACCAGGATGCTAAACAATGTCATGAAAAACGTCCTTTGCTTGCTAAATTAACTAAAAACAAGACAACTGAACATTCAAACCAATCTCTTGAATCTGAAAATATTTTTCTGAAAAAGACCTTGCCTAATTTCAACAAGATTTTTCAAAACTTGAAGCACATTGCATTAATCTTGAACTTCAATTGCAAAACAATGTTTTAAAATTAGGGCAACATGGTCAAATTTTGGAAGAGAAAAGTAATGAAGCCAAAGTTCAGAATGACATATATGTAATTGAAACAATAAACATCGAATTAGAACATAAAGTGGCTATATTACTTAAGGAGAATGATCATTTAAAAGCTTAAATTCAAGAAAAGGTGTTTGCAACTAAATCATTGAAAAATGAATTAAGAAAGTTAAGAGGAAATAACGTGGACACTAAGTTTGCAAAACCAGCAATCTTGGGGAAACCGAATTTGCATCCACTCAGAAACCAATCAGTTGTTAGACAACCGACTGCGTTTAAATATGAACGACCTAAATTTTCAAAACCATAGTTTGCCTCCCAAGTTGTTGTGAAAAACGCTTTGACAAAACCAGTCACTCCACATTCTTTGCCTCAAGTAAGAGAATCTGCTTTTGCAAAACCTCTTCGCGTGTTTCACCTAGCTCATCTAGGAATAGTTCAAAGAGTGTATCAACTTTGACACTAAAGGAAACTTTTAGATCAAACGACATGATTCAGAATTACTATCTAGAAGAAGCTAGGAAAAAGACAAAAGAAAGAGGTAGGAATTCAAAACCTAGGGAAGTGTACTCTGCTAAAATACAAAAGCCTACTAATGATTGCACATAAAAACCTAGGAGCAATACTCACACATCTAGGAATTGGCCTGCATCTAAGAATAGTTTCGTAATGACTAATCCTGTGCTCATAGCAGAACACTCTAGGAGTTCTAGAAAATTTTCTAACTCAAAACACTTTGTCTGCTCGACATGTCAGAAATGTTTCTTTAATGCAAATCATGATCCTTGTGTAACAAAATTCCTGAATGAGGTCAACTCACATGCTAAATCCTATAAGACAACGAACATAAACAAAACCTTAGAGCAAATAAGTATTGCAAAGAAACCAAAAAGACAGATCCCTATAGGACATAGGTTTTCTATAAAAAAGACTTCTACTGTGCATGATAAAATTATGACTCCTAGATCTTGTCTTAGGTGGAAACCGACGAGTAGTTTTCAAGACTGTTGGTCTTAGATGGGTTCCCACTAGAAAGATATTCGCCTCTAGTACAACCACGGTTGACTGTGAATCCCCACATGGTTCCAATGCAGATATCACTAACCCATATGAATGCAAACAAACTCTTGATGTTAGTGCAGGTACTCTTAATTTAAGTGCAGGTACAACTTTCAATCCTTAAAAGGAAATACTCATAGCTTGGATGCAAGAAAATGCGATATCTGAGAAACCAGTGTCAAAGGAAATTCAAAACCGATGAAAAAGAAGCAATGGCGTCAGTACATAACAGTCCTGGCCCCGCGCCCCAACGACAAATGATGTTTGAACATAACAGTTCAAAACTCGAAATTCAAGACCACAACAATGAACCGCCAAGTTAAAGCTGGTTCCAAATGTTTCTCCTCCAGCAGACATAACCGATCCATCACTACAATATTTGGAATTACTATTCAGTCCTATGTACGAAGAATATTTCACTGCAGGAAATCAAAGTGTGACAAAGTCTTCCGCTCTCTCTGATAATCTTTAACAACCTGATACACAACATTCATTGAATGTTCAACCTACAACAAAACCGGTTATTCCGCCAACAAATATTAATGCTAAGGAAAACAACAATGATCAAGCAGAAAATGCACCGTTTGAAGTGTATGAATTTATCAATCCTTTTGCTCCACCGAGACCAGAAGCTGCCGAGTCTTCCTCACACAACATTGATACTTCAAACATGCATACATTCTACCAAAGACACCATTCCGACTACTATTAGACTAAAGATCATCCTCTAGAACAAGTTCGTGTAGATCCATTAAATCCTGTGCTGACAAGATGACAACTTGCTACAGATCCTAAAATGTGCATGTTCGCACTAACTGTGAGTACTGCAGAACCAAAGAACATTAGGGAAGTAATGGCTGATCACGCATGGATCGAAGCAATGCAGGAAAAACTTCAATTCAACAGACTCAACGTCTAGGAACTTGTTGATAAACCCTTTGGAAAGACAGTGATTAATCTTAAGAGGTTGTGGAAAAGCAAGAAAGATGAAGATAATACTGTAATTCACAATAAGGCATGACTTGTAGCTAAGGGATATCGTCAGGAAGAGAGAATTAATTTTGAGGAATCTTTTGCACTAGTCGCTCGCTTGGAAGCAGTTCGGATTTTCGTTGCCTATGCCGCACATAAATAATTTCCTATCTACCAGATGAACGTTAAAATGGATTTTACTAATGGTCCACTGACTCAGTTAGCCAGACGGATTCATTGATCATGATCATCCAAAAAATGTATAACGTATCAAGAAATTACTTTATGGATTGAAGCAAGCTCCAAGAGCCTGGTTTGACGAACTCTCCACATTCCCGATATCTAAAGGTTTCACTAAAGGTACTATAGACCCCACTCTGTTTACGATAAGATATGGGGAGGACATTCTACTTGTGTAAATTTACGTCGATGACATAATTTTTAGGTCTACAAACCTAATTTTTTTTAAAAACTTTGAAAAATTAATGCATAGTAGATTTGAGATGTCCTTAATGGGGAAATGAAATTCTTTTTAAGACTTCAGATCCACCAATCCCCATGAGGTATCTTTATCAACCAATCTAAGTATGCTTTAGAAATTCTCAAAAAGCATGGTATGGACAAATGTGACAGCATTGGTACACCAATGGCTACTAAACCTAAGCTGGATGTAGATTTGAGTGGAACACCCGTTGATCAAACAAGATATCAAATTATGATCGGGTCACTAATGTATCTGACTTCAAGTAGACCAGACATAGTGCAAACAGTATGTTACTATGCCCATTATCAAGTAAGACCAACATAATAACACCTCAAGGAGGTTAAAAGGATCTTTTGGTACCTAAAGAATACCATTAACATGGGACTCTAGTATCCGAATAATTCTGGTTTTGAACTAACTGCCTTTTTAGACGTTGACAACGCAGGTTGTCTTGATACACGCAAAAGCACTTCTAGGGGAATACAATTCTTAGGAGATAAGCTAGTCAGTTGGATGTCCAAGAACCAGGACTGCACCATAATGTCAACAACAGAAGCAGAGTACGTGGCGTTATCTGAAAGTCATGCGCAAGTCCTTTGGATGAGAATACAACTTAAGGATTATGGCTTTGACTACACCAGAGTACCATTGTACTGCGACTCCCAGTCAGCCATAACCATCTCATGAAACCCTGTGCAGCACTTTCACACCAAGCACATCAATGTCCGCTACCATTTCATAAAGGAACAGGTTGAACGTGGTATAGTTGAGCTGTATTTTGTCAGAACTGAACACTAGTTAGCCGACATGTTTACGAAAGCTCTTTCACAAGAAAGGTTTGAGTACCTTGTTGGATGAGTCGGTATGAGATGTTTGACTCTAGCAGAACTAGAGGTTCTGGCAAATAAGACTGCTTGATATATTTCATCAAACATCGACTTGTAAAATTTTTGAAAAAGAAAAATACAAAAATATAAAACCTACAAAACCAAATACAAAAATAAAAAATTTCAAAAACAAAATACAAAATCAAAAAATCAAAAAATTCCAAAAAGAATCTGTTAGGATCACATAAATGGACCCAAACAAAGAAGCTTCGGTCACTCGAAGTTACAAGGCAAAAGTCTAGCTCGAAAG
>BQNB010134013.1:0-18376 GCA_026074375.1 Tanacetum coccineum | reverse complement strand
TGGTCAATCCTATAACGAGCATCCTTAACGGTAAAAGTACCATTACGACCAAGACTCCAAGTACAAGTATCTTCATTGATAATTATTATATGATAGGTTATACGACATTGTAAAGTAATACTACGTAATTAGAGATTTATCAAATGTTTAACATGCATATTGCCCAAAATACAATGCGAGTTACTCATTCAATGAGAAGATCTTTATTGTATCAAACCGAGTTTATATTTAAAGAAAAATCAAAAGTACGTTAAGAAATTAATGGATGAGAGGAATGTTAAGAAAAAAAAATCAGTTACACTTGGAGTAAAATCAAGATGAGCGCGAGTGCGGGTGCGTGGATGCTTCACATCCTTTACTAGCTTCAAATTTAACCGTTAACGTGCTAGCATATGTTCAACATGAAGCTAATGGGAATTACAGCATATAAAATGATTTTTTTTCCCACATAGGTAAAATAAGAGAAAGTCTGCTAAGGTTATATACCAAAGTACATGTGTAGGGATGAGCATGGTTCTGTAACCGGTGGAACTTGAACCTAATGCACTAATGAATTAAGACAATAAAAAACATAAAAATTGAATCATGATTCTATTTGTTTTAAAACACAACTTATTGATGAAAGTAAAAAAGCCAAACAAATTTAATCATGATCAATATTTATTTACACAAACTCGTGGGTATATAACTATATTTTCATAGTTATACATGAATTAAACTAAAGTAGCAGTAGCTTATGACCATCTCGTTAAATAACAAATAAAAATCAAATATAAAACTTACCTTCATTGTTTTGATTATGAGTTTAATGGATTAAAGTTTAAGGTTTAATGTGTTTGGCTGTGTTTTTAAAGTAGGCTACTATGGTTTTTTATGGTACGTATAATTTAGGATTAGTTTTATATATCACCCTACTATAACTAGTGCAATACCCGTGCGTTGCCCGGGTACACCGTTTCAATAATAGCTTTATTCATCTAAACCTTTCCATGTAAAACGACATCGTTGAGAACCATTTTCTTTATGTAACGCTTACAAAGTTGCAGCAAAATATTATTTAAATGTGGTTGTTATTGCTAACCTTTAAAACCTAAATGATTATTTTACCCCCTTGTGCATCTTCTTAAAACTTTTGCGATTTGTGAGCTGATATAACTACTGCTACTACTACCAAAACGAAAAACCATAAATGCCCAAAACTATCGCAGCTAATTATATGCTCAAAACTATCACAAACGTAGAACAATGCTCTTTTTTCATGTTTGCGTCTATTTCTTTGGAGGATAAAAATACGCGTCCAAAACACTTAACCTAGCCATGATATGCTTCAAATCATGGCTTAAGTAATAGAATATGGATCGGTGGTCCGTGCGATATCAACTCCCGTTCAGTGCCTCGTATCATTTGAATAAAAGGTTTCAAACTTTCAATTAAACATCAAGAAAATATAATCAAGCACTACCCGTACACAATTGCATATACTTTATACACCCAAAAATGCTTTTGTATATCAGTTATTCTTCGTAAAGTATAATTACAACCAGGAACCACAAAGGAATAACCATTACATATTTAACATGTAACAAATTAGTTTGAGGTATGATAATCAAATGTATCATATAAAAATATTTTAAACATACTGTTAAAAGTGCATCTATTTTTGAAAGATAAACTTTTTTTTAAAGATAAACTTTGATGACTGCTTTCTACTAAAACAATCTCATTTCAAATGAATAGATAAACGTGCATCGAATGACTGTTGAATTAAAGAACTTAAGAAGTAAGAACAGAGTTATGCGAATCACACAGTTAATACACGATCACATCCATATTTGTACAAAAGAGATTAGGAAGATTGCCTTGATATAATCAAATGTCTACACAAGCCATTGCCATGCCTTTTGTGAAAAAAATCAATGAAACAAACAATACATATACAAAAACTTAACACCAACCACTCACGAGATATGGAAATTGCAATGATGATGGAGAAACAGATTTTTAGAGAACTCTAACATAAAAAATAAGAACTTGAGCATAAATGAAATGATGATATGAATGTCTTATAGTAAAGTACTATTTTGAAAGTATAAAAGAAATGTTACCCACGTGTCATGTTACTGACTTTTCTTTTACCCTTATCTATGAACCTAACTCTCCACATTAAAAGGTCAAATTTACACGGCTACGATCGAAAGTAAACATGATTCAATGGTTGAGACTGAAGGCCAGGTTTTGTTTTTTTTCTCTCTGTAGCGTGAGCAATAGAAAAGGGAATGAGTAATTTATATATACCCAAAGTGCAAGTATTGAATGTATAATTTACAATGTTTTTAATGCATGTTTGGGTATATGAAATTTCCATCTAAAAGGAAAGGAAATATGAAATTGCCTCTAATTTAAGTATGGGAAAATTTACATAATTTTAGAATAATTGGATATTCGGTTCCGGAACCGAGAACCGGTAGAACGAAACGACAATAACCGAAAAATCTCAAACACAAGAATCGGAGGTTCTGATTCCGGTTCGGTTCTTCTATAGATGTTGGGTCACAACTGTTAACAAATTATTAACCGTCCATTATTTTTCTTGCTTGAGTCATTGAGTCATGAACCTTCTTCTCTTTTGTTTCTCTAAATACCACACCATCTATTTTTAAAACAATCAAACACCCTCATCTCTCAAAGACAAACACACACGGCTCCTATATCTTCCAGTCGGAGAACATTACTTTTGACTTTCCCATTCTTTGTTGTACATCTACCATGTCAGTGTCTCCTCCTATATCTTCCAAGTCTGATATGCCATCTCTGACATATCTCCGGCCACCATTTTCGCTGACAATGTATCGGTTCTGCCTATTAGAGGATAAATAGGCCCAAGCCCGGTTTGTGGGCTTAGGGTCCATTAGGGTTTCATTCATGTAATCTTTTATGGTCAATAATAAATCATAACCTACCGGGTTTATTCATTGTCTAACAATATATAGGAGTACATGAATAAACCTCGTAGGTTATGATTTATTATTGACCATAATATATACGAGATTACATGGATGAAACCTTAACGGACCCTAAGCCCACTGGGCTTGAGCCTATTTATCCTCTAATACTGCCCACCTCCGGCGAATGCTTCCACCTCCTGATAATGATTTTGGTGTATGAAGTATATTATTAGATGGGCGAAGTGAATATAAGGTTGTATTGCATTTAAGCTTACATGCAAAACCTTCAAAAATTACGTCATTTTAACAAGAAAAACGTCAAATTTTATAAGGTTGTATTCTCATATTGGATCTAAGATTTGTAATATTTAGTTTTGGGTTTGTAAGATAAAATTCATGAATCGTATCAAAGGTTGTCACGAAATTTATTGAAGTATTTGTTTGTAGAAAATGTCTTTCTTAATATAATATTATAGTGTTTGTTTGTATTTTGAATAATGAGAAATGAAAAAAAATATATGAAAAGTGAAAGATATATTTTATAATTTTTTTTAAACTTGATAAAAAAGAGTAAACCTTTTTTTACAACAAAAAAAATTAATGAATTAGAAAGACATAAAAAAGTTTTAGTGTAAGTGTAAAAGAAATATATTAGGTGTAAAAAAATGACATGGAAATGAAAAAAGATAACCACAAACGGGTTATTATATAAAAAGAATTAGGTATTATATAAGAAGAGTTAGAATAAAAACGATCTCAGGACCAACCGTGTGCTAGAAAAAAAGACAAAACACTGTAAAACTAACGTGTACTATTATAAATTTGAACATTTGGTTGGCCAAGGACCAACGGTGAAACTTGTTTTTGGACGAAATAACCAAAATACCCATCATGTGAAAACTCGACCGGTGAGATAACAAATAAAAATAACCAGAGTTAGTGCTTGGGACCAAGCGAGCACCAAAAAGCCCACATTGGGTACTATCCTGGCGAAAAAGTAAAACGAACGATCAAACGAGTAAACGGGGCTAAGCGTGTAATTCACCCTAAAAAATTGCAAAATAATAAAAATACATACTAAATTATCAATAAACTATTTTTTTTGCCAAAAATGCTCCATGATATTTCTTTAAAGAGTTACATGTGTTTGTTTATCGCGTAATTTTTTTTGGCTTTGCTTCATTGTATAGTGCATTCTCGATCTAAGTACGATGCATTTTTTTGTTGCAGACTAATATACAATTCGTTAATTCACTTATCACAAACATTTGATTTTCCAAAATCATGTTATGTGATATTATGTAAGTGTGCATGATTATTCGTAGCTTGCTGATAGTGTAAGCACGCGTTGGATGTTGTAGAATTTCCCAACGTCCTTGGAACACACCAAAAGCGTTCGACATCCTTTTTTTGCACATTCTTGTCGCCTTTTAAAGAATCCATGTTTCTCGTCTTGTGCCACTGTAAACGATCTGACAAAAGTTACCCACTGTGAGTAAATCCCGTCGGCTAGGTTATACTATTTTTTCGTATGTAACTCGATTTACTTCCAACGGAGCCACATGGGCGATGTCATTAATAAGGTTCACGAATTACAGAGAATGACTTAAAATGTTAAGATCGTTATTCGCATCTGCTACCCCAAAAAATGCATGCAAAATCCACAAATCGTACACGCAACATCTTCAAGCATTATAGTAGGATATTTTTTTATCACCTCTTGCAAATTGTCCATCCCGTGCTTTCGGATAGTTTTTCCATTCCCAATTCATACAATCAAATTTTCAAATCATTCCCAGAAATCATGAACCCTCTTATGTGAAGCATATAAATTTTGAATTATTGGAGGCTCATATACATGTATTGGAGGGTGATATATTATAATTTGATATCTTATTTAGTTACCATATTTCAATTAGGTCATTCTAGAATAAAATATCTTGGTGTGCAAGATATAAAGATTGTATAAATACTTGTCAAAGAAAAGAAAGAAGATAAGCAATAAAAGTCGTTCTTTATCAGAAGTTTACATGGTATCAGAGCAAGGTTAATACCTAAAACCAAGAACAATGGCTGGTGATGAACAGAAGAAAGGTGTTACTGATGATGCAAGTTCTTCTCAACAACGAAAGTTGATATCACCATTTGATATATATCTACCTTAGATAATCCAGGATTGGTGATTACTCAGGTCCAACTAAAAGGAGATAATTATGATGACTGGTCTCGCTCATTCAGAACGGCGATAAGAGCCCGGAAAAAGTTCGGGTTCATTAATGGAACCATTGAAAGACCAAGAGAAAAAGATAAAGATATTGAAGACTGGTGGACAATCAATTCATTGCTGGTGTCTTGGATTAGAAACACCATCGAACCGTCATTATGTTCTACTATCTCTCATGTAGAGATAGCAAAAGATCTGTGGAACGACATAAAAGATCATTTTTTTTGTTACTAATGGACCTCGGATTCAACAACTGAAATCAGATCTCGCGGGACGTCGACAAAAAGGAATGACCATAGTAAACTAATATGGACGTCTCAAACAAATTTGGGACGAGTTTTTGAAAAGAAAGTGAGGGAAGTGCGTCTGCAATCTTGGAGCTGTTTTTGAAAAGAAACAAGAAGAAGAAAAAGTTCACACGTTTCTCATGAGCCTCGATGAGAGTGTGTACGGAACCGCAAGATCAAATATTCTTGCACAAGATCCGCTGCCGAATTTGAACAAAGTGTATTCGATTCTCATTCAAGAAGAAAGAGTTAACACGATGGTGCGTGGAAAAGATGAACGACCAGAACTAATGGCACTTGCAATGCAAAATCGAACTGAAGCTAAGAATAGATCAGTAATATGTACCGAATGCATGAAAACTGGACATAATGCAGAAAAGTGCTTTGAAATTCATGGGTATCCAGAATGGTGGGGAGATAGACCACGTGTTGATACAAAAAGGAATGGTGCTGGAAGAGGATTGTCGTCTGGACGCGGGAAAGGTAGAGGCGGTCGAGGTACGACTCGAGCCAATACCGTGCAAATAGGATCTACATCAGCAAACAATGGAATAAAAGATGCAGATTCCATACCTCTTGCCGGTTTGACCTCAAAACAGTAGGAAACACTTTTGCAAATGCTAAATGGATCAGGTTTGGAAACTATGAATGGTAAATTTTCTTGGATTATTGATTCTGGGGCATCACATCATATGACAGGTTTGATAGAGAAACTCACTAACATAAAGGAGATTGTTGAATAGCCCGTTAAGTTACCTGATGGCCATATGGTTATGGCTAATAAGGAAGGAAACATTCTATTCAACAATGGGTTTATCTTAAAGAATGTGTTATACGTACCCGGATTAAAATGCAATTTAATCTCTGTTCCACAATTATTAGATGAACAACGTTGTATTATTCAATTTGCGCCTAACGCTTGTGTTATACAGGATCGCATTTTGAGGACGGTGATTGGTGCGGGTAAAAGATGGGATGGAGGACTATTTTATTTTCGAGAAAAGCCTTTAGTTCAAGCTTTGAATACAACCTTAAGTATATCTGTTGATCTTTGGCATAAACGGTTAGGTCATCCACCATTAGAAGTTATTAATTTTCTTCCTGGTGTTAGTTCAAGTAGAAAAAATAAAGTAATAAGTGAAAATTGTAAGGTGTGTCATCGTGCAAAATAATGTCGAGAAAAATTTCCATTTAGTGACAATAAAGTGAGTTCTATTTTTGAACTTATTCACTGTGATTTGTGGGGACCGTATAGAACCGTCTCATCTTGTCATGCATCTTATTTTTTTTAACAATTGTTGATGATTTATCTTGTTCGGTTTGGGTGTACTTGCTAGTCAACAAATCAGATGTTTCACATACTATAAAGATGTTTCTAGCAATGGTGGAAAAACAATTCAATAAGCAAGTAAAGATTATCCGTAGTGATAATGGAACCGAATTTGTTTGCAAGAAACAATTTTTTCTTGATCATGGAATAATATTCCAAACTTCTTGTGTCGGTACACCTCATCAAAATGGGCGCGTAGAGCGAAAACATAAACACATTTTAAATGTAGCTCGAGCTTTAAGATTCCAAAGTTCCATACCTATAGATTTCTGGGGTGAATGTGTTTTAACCGCTGCATATCTAATTAATCACACTCCTTCTTCGGTTTTAAATGGAAAAACTCCTTATGAAATATTGCATAATACACTGCCATCTTACGCACATGTGTGCAAGTTTGGTTGTTTGTGTTATGCACATATGAAAATCAGAGGCAAGTTTGCAAGTCGTAGTCAGAAATGTGTATTCGTCAGGTACCCGTGTGGGCAAAAAGGTTAGAGGTTGTTTGATTAGAAAAACAAGAGTTTTTTTGTCTCTCGTGACGTTGATTTTTTGGAGCATGTATTTCCTTATGATACCACTCCTATAATACCAGATGTTAACGACACTTTCGTTAATGTTCACGATGATGAGACATATAATGGAACCACTTCATAAGAAAGGGGGTGATCCATTGAGAACCGGTGAGGGTAGTAAATTTGTTCCTCAAGATAACATACCATCTTCATCTCAATCACCTGTTAAAGAGACCACTGAGTCACCCCATGAAGAAGAGTTAGGACGAGGGTGTCGTAAGAAGGAAGCCTCGGTACATCTTCGTGACTTTGTCATACATACTATCCGAAAAGCAAGTCCATTCCCATCTTCATCGCCCGCTCAATCATGGTCTTCAGGTACTCCGTATCCTATTGCTCATTATGTAAATTGTGATAAATTTTCTATGTGTCATCGGACCTTTCTTGAGGCAATTGACGCAGATAGAGAACCCGTGACGTATTCTCAAGCAGTTAAAGATAAGCGTTGGTGTGATGCCATGGATAATGAACTCCAGGCTTTAGAAAGAAATGGAACCTGGACAATTGAAAATCTTCCAAAAGATAAGAAAGCACTTGGGTGCAAATGGGTGTATAAAATAAAGGGAAAATCCTGAGCATTATAGACGATTTGTAGGACGTCTCATTTATTTATGCTTTACAAGACCAGACCTTGTTTATAGTGTGCATATCTTATCACAATTTATGAAAAATCCTCAAGTTGAACATTGGGAGGCCGCTATAAGGGTGGTTCGATTCTTAAAAGGGAGTCCATGGACGTTCATAATGCGTTCTTACGTGGGGATCTTAATGAAGAAGTGTTTATGAAGTTGCCACCTGGCTTGAGTGTAAACCATCCTGGACAAGCATATCGGCTTAAGAAATCATTATATGGACTTCGTCAAGCACCACGTTGTTGGTTTTCAAAGCTTTCCTCAGCATTAATAAAGTATGGTTTTGTTCAATCTCACTCAGATTACTCTCTCTTCACTTTGAAATGACACACGATGCAACTTAATGTTCTCGTGTACGTTGATGATTTAGTTATATTCGGGAATGATCATGAATCTATAATGCAATTCAAGTCTTATCTAAGTTCGTGTTTCCATATGAAGGACTTGGGCATTTTAAAGTATTTTTTGGGCGTTGAAGTGGCTCGTGCACAAGATGGCATATTTCTATGCCAACGAAAATATGCTCTTGATATAATTTTGGAAGTGGGCCTTCTCGGAGCTAAACCTGCAAAAATTCCAATAGAGCAGAATCATAGGCTAGGATTGGCTAAAGAGCGATTGTCGAGAATCCTGAGCAATATAGACGATTTGTAGGACGTCTCATTTATTTATGCTTTACAAGACCAGACCTTGTTTATAGTGTGCATATCTTATCACAATTTATGCAAAATCCTCAAGTTGAACATTGGGAGGCCGCTATAAGGGTGGTTCGATTCTTAAAAGGGAGTCCAGGTCAAGGAATCTTTTTGAAAAGCATGTGTGACTTGCAACTGCGTGGGTGGTGTGATGCCGACTCGGCCGGTTGTCCTTTGACGAGACGATCACTCACAGGTTGGGCGGTGTACCTTGGGGATTCTCCGACTTCTTGGAAGACCAAGAAACAACATATTGTGTCACGGTCGTCGGCTGATGCAGAATACCGTTCCATGGCTATAACAACATGTGAATTAAAATGGTTAAAAAGTGTGTTGCTGAGTCTTGGTATTCATCAAGTAAAACCAATGTCACTCTACTGTGATAGTCAAGCGGCGTTACATATCTCACAAAATCCAGTGTTTCATGAATGCACAAAGCACATCGAGGTGGATTGCCACTACATTCGTGATGAACTTGTGAGTGGAAACATTACTGCTCAGTATGTATCAACCAAGGAACAAATTGCAGATTTTTTCACTAAAGCTCTTGGGAAAGCACAATTTGATTATCTACTTTGCAAGTTGGGTGTTCATAATCTTCACGTACCCACTTGAGGGGGGGGGGGGGGTGTATTGGAGGCTGATATACACGTATTGGAGGCTGATATATTATAAGTTGATATCTTATTTAGTTACCATATTTCAATTAGGTCATTCTAGAATATAATATCTTGGTGTGCAAGATATAAAGATTGTATAAATACATGACAAAGAAAAGAAAAAAAATAAGCAATAAAAGTTGTTCTTTATCAGAAGTTTACATGAATGTCATTAAAGTCTGGTTTCCTTAAAAACTCAAGTATGTACAATCTTTAATGGCACTTAGTATAAATAATTTAGACTATTGAGTGCCTATGTTCATCAATTTGTAAATATACACCAAATGCGTCATGTGATGTGCCGAATGCCAATTGGTAGTGAATTTCGTAATAACACTAAAACCAATTTGATCCGTACAATCGTGCTGACTTTAAACAAATGAAAATGCCCGGGAAGAGGATCAGAAGTATAAGTAGATATACCTTTGACTATTTCTAAAATAGTTTCCTGCTATGATAACAATATCGAGTCTAAAATAATACTTGATAGATTTTTGATATTATTTTAAAATTGTCCGCCGACAACATCTTCTGCACAATAATTTTTTAATTTCATGCATTTAAAATACAAACATTTTGATTTCTATAGACCTTATTCTTCACATATTCTACAATATGCATAATCCTTTTAATGGCTCATAACGAGTAAACAAAATTTAATTGTATAATGTTTTGAACCACTCGATGATTATACATCTCTTTAAGCCATCGAAGCATAAAACATGTTTTCACTAAATAGTAACAAACTTACATAACGAAAAACAAAATTATGTTACTTTGTTTAACTGGTTATAAAATTTCTTTTACACGGAGTAGAACAATACTTTAGTTATCAAGTAGCGAAAATAGTAAAATACTTTGTAAAAAAATGTTCACATTTTCAGTACAGAATAAACTTAATTAAGCCGTTAACCATATCATTTAATCTAACACTTATAACCGATTCTTCTATTTAAATAAAAAAAATAAAAAAAGAATAATATCACAAATCACAAAAACTTAGTATAGGACACTAAAAGTTTGATGAGGAATTAATCAACTGAAACTTTAGATATAATTTGGGCGGAGTATGATATTTAATTTTGTGTGTGATATCGTAGCGTGAAGAACAATAGATATTAACACTAGTCGACATGACGGACATCCTTTATTCGTTTATAGGTTCTTATTACCTTGTCTCCGCTTGACCTTGTCGGCAGCTTCAGTCTTTATATAGGTTTATTGAATCCTATTGCTCGAGTAATGTTATGCCCTTAGTTAAATGAATAAAACTTATTATCCGAAATTCTTATTTTATACAAATGATGTGAATGTATTAACGTACTTATAATCTTTAAGCTATAACAACCGGTCAGCATATGTGGTACAAAATATTCATCGACCTTAAAAATCAAAATAGTAAACTTGAATACTTGATTATGAATGAATATTATAGGTACATGATGATTTTGCACTTGTGTATGATTTAGTTATTAAGGCTTACGATTCCAATTTTTAGTCGTTGTGAATGGGCTTATGAGAAGTAACCCATCTGCCCAAACCCTGTTTGATAGCCCAATTTATAAAGATTTTCATATGTGAATTCTTGGTCCAATAAGCTAAAATGATGTAGATAGGGGTGTTGATAGTAACCGGCTATTAAATTTCTTTTACACGGAGTAGAACAATACTTTAGTTATCAAGTAGAAAATAGTAAAATACTTTGTAAAAAAATGTTCACATTTTCCAGTACAGAATAACATTAATTTGGGCCTTACCATATCAGTGGTGGCTCAAGGGTAAAACAAGTAAAGCTAGAGCTTTAGGCCCCCAATTTTTTAAGGCCCCGAATTTTTCTACGACTTTGTATATATATAAAGTTAGTCACATATTTTTTTTGCCGCCATCTTTAGAAGTCCGATTATACAAAGCCCTAATTAGCTGATAAATGTGAAATAATCAAAGTCTTGGGCTTTTTTTGTTTCTAGTTTTCATTTTTTTAGCTTACGAGTTGTAGAAGTTTAAGCGCGGATATATTGAGTATATATAAAAGGCCCATATTTTGCATGGAAAATTAGCAAATGTTAAATTAAGTCGTGTGATAACAACTATTTACATAGATGAATCAACGTTTGTTTTTCACACCACAAACATACTTTCACTCTATAGCTATCTCTTATCTACTCATATATCATTCTGCAATCACAAGTTGCTTTTTAAGATGCTTTAGTTTTCGCTAAAAAAATTGATAAAGAAAAACGAGTTATTTGTAGAAATAGAAAATATGATGATGATGAGGTTGACAATGAAACTATAAAAACCGGTTAAGAGAATTTTAAAACCAGTTATTTCTTATACATTGCAGATGAAGTTATTTTATCACTGGAAAGTAAAGATAAAATAAAAAAAGTTGAAAAACCACATGAACCACTTTTTTATTCGAATGCTAAGCCAACCCTTAGGATGGGATAGAAATTTTCCACAAAGAAACTTGTTATTGACTAACGTTTACTCATTAACATTGACTTGGAAAAGTAAAGGATTATTTGCATGCATATATACTAATATATGATGATTAATTTTCAATAGTTTTTGATAAATAAACAAACATTAATAATGTGGTCTACTTCCTCCAAAAATATTACTACATGTGATCATATGAGCATTTTTACTTATGTGCTTATGATCCTTCTTTTTATATTACCGTATACGAATGCTAATAATTTCAACAAAACGTTAGAAGCTAAGGCTCTAGCGGATTGGCGGGGTATAAATGATTCAGATCATTGCACTTGGTATAATGAAATCACTTGCAATAAAGCAGGAAGTGTCTTTTCAATAGAGTTTAGTTATTATGATTTTCCTCATGATCTCGGAAACCTTGACGTCTCTTCATTTCCGAACCTTGAGCGCTTTATTATGGAAAGCTGCAACCTTGAAGGAAGCATTCCAGAGCAGATTGGTATGCTATCAAATCTGGCGCATCTTTCACTTCAATGGAACAATCTAAACGGTACGTTACCTGTTTCACTCACCAATCTTACCAAATTAGTAGAACTTGATCTTTCTGGAAACAATTTCAAGAGTACTATCCCATCTCAGATAGGGAACTTGAAGAATTTGCATCTTCTCGATCTTAGTTATAACCAATTTAGTGGTCTGATCCTTTCATCTCTTGGTTCCATGGTTAATCTCACCTACTTGGATCTTAGTCGAAACAACTTTATTGGTCCCATCCCTTCATCTCTTGGTTCCATGGTTAGTCTCACCTACTTGGATCTTAGTCGAAACAACTTTATTGGTCCCATCCCTTCATCTCTTGGTTCCATGGTTAGTCTCACCTACTTGGATCTTAGTCGAAACAACTTTATTGGTCCCATCCCTTCATCTCCTGCTTCCATGGTTAGTCTCACTTGCAGTGAAGCGGGAAGTGTCGTTTCAATAGAGTTTACTTATGATAACTATTATTATGAATTTACCCATGATCTCGGAAACCTTGACTTTTCTTCATTTACGAACCTTGATCGCATTGTTATTATAAGCTGTCGCTTAGAAGGAAGCATTGCAGAGCAGATTGGTATGCTATCAAAACTGACGTCTCTTTCGCTTCATGGGAACAATCTAAATGGTAAGGTACCTGTTTCACTCACCAATCTTACCAAATTAGTAGAACTTGATCTTTCTGGAAACAATTTCACGAGTACTATCCCATCTCAGATAGGCAACTTGAAGAATTTGCTTTATCTCAATCTTAGTAGAAACAACTTTATTGGTCTAATCCCTTCATCTCTTGGTTCCATGGTTAGTCTCACATACCTGGATCTTAGTCACAACAATTTTAATGGTCCCATCACTTCATCTCTTGGTTCCGTGTTTAATCTCACCTACCTGGATTTGTGCACAAACAAACTGAATGGATCAATCCCAGAAAAACTAAGTAACTTGCAAAAGTTAGAGGTACTGAACCTTGGTGACAACGATCTTGGTGGTCATATACCTCCAAGTTTTGGTAATCTAAGTGCACTGAAAATTTTAAACCTTGGCACGAATAACATTACTGGTCCCATCCCTTCCTCTCTTGGTTCCATGGTTAATCTCACCTCCTTAGATCTTAGTCAAAACAACTTTATTGGTCCCATCCCTTCATCTCTTGGTTCCATGGTTAATCTCACCTCTTTGATCTTAGTCAAAACAACTTTATTGGTCCCATCCCTTCAACTCTTGGTTCAATGTTTAATCTTTCCCTTCTGGACTTGAGAACAAATAAACTCAATGGCTCCATCCCACAAGAATCTCAGTGGTCCTATTAAATCAAGTTTTCGTAATCTAAGTGCACTGAGATTTTTAAACCTTGGCATGAATAACATTAGTGGCATCATTCCTCTAGATATAACAAACTTGATGAACTTAGAGCATGTCGACCCTATTGTTCATAGAGACATATCGAGCAACAACATTCTTCTAAACTCAGAAATGGAAGGATTTGTTGCCGACTTTGGGTCGGCAGGCGAGATTGCTTGATCCTGATTCATCTAACCAAACAGTAGTTGCTGGAACTTTGGGATACATTGCCCCAGGTACGTAATTATTTATACATGCTCTTATGCTTCTTAATTTTATATCTACAAGCCATTAGAACTTCGCTAACAATAACTTGGTATGTGTGATCATATAGAACTTGCATATAGCATGATTGTGAATGAAAGATGTGATGTTTATAGCATCTTGAAACATTGGTGGGCAAGCATCCTGGAGACTCTTGTCCTGGCACGATGCTGGGATAAATATATGGACCAACGACTCTCTTATCCGAGTGATAGGGATAATTGAGAAGGAAATCATCCGTGCTGGTCAACGTGGCATTGGTCTTGTATTGTTCTCACAGATCCAAAGGTCCCGGCCAACAATGAGAGAAGTTGTCAGGAGTTATAATGTTGAGGGCCTCGTTCAGTCTATGAGCTTCACAGTTCGGCATTTTAAGGAAAAACCTCTACTTATAGTTTTGCATGATGTGTTTTTATATTAAATATGCATGCTTAGTCCATCTCATTTCATATTTAACAAACTGTAGGTTCAATTATTGGCTCCAAGTATGTCATGAATGTCTTGCAACATATTATATCCTTATTATTTTAAATAATGGAGCGATGGTTTGGTACTGGTATATTTTAGTACGTTTTTTTATGGTTTTTAATATGTATGATTCTTGATTTGGGTAGAAAGAATATAGTTATTATCGAGGACAAAATTGGTTCTTCGAGGAGGGTTTAGGGGTATTCTCTGTATGGACCCTGGATACAAAGCTCGTCTGTTCCGGTCCCTACGGGCCGGTTTAGTTAAATGAAATGAGGCTTTAACGTTTTCTAAGCATTGTATATCATAGATGGCCTGTACCGAGCTCCAAGTATGGACCAACTACCAGCACAGTCGCCATATTCCACAATAGAGTTAGCATTGTATGTTATTAAGACCATATTACTAGGTGATTCCCTTTGATGACATGGATCGATTGTGTGTTATTAAGGAATCTGTCTGCGTGATTTAATTAGCGAGCCATTCAAAGAACTCATTGCTGAAGTACTTTTTAAATTATTAGACATGCAGTTAGACTAAAATCCCCATGTCTTTATTTATGTATCATATATAGACATGCAGTTAGACTAAAATCCCCATGTCTAAAAAAGGCAATGCAATATATTAAATATTTAAATAGTTAATTACAATTTAAATTATTAACTTTCTTCACTCTCACTTACTCTACACTCATATATACATAAAAAAAATACACACACAAATTAACGCTACTATCCCTATCGTTGGGTAATCGTCTAATATATGTAATACCGAAAACTTGCTACATCACAGATATGTCATCTTCGTTATAATGTGAGCAGCTAGCCCCCATTTCCTCTTTACTTCACAAAATTCCTTTGCATGAAGTTAACATCGAGTCATAAACTCGTATCCGTAGGAGAGGTCTTTTAGTACCCAACGACTTATACATACCAAAATAATAAATTTCTACTTTAATCATTGAAAAGTGTCTACCATGAGCAATTTAAATGACACACAATAGTGATTTTGCTTATGGCGTTACATGGGAGGGTAAATAATCCATCCTGCTTGCTCATGAAATGATCATCGTTTACTATTATATGAAAGTTTGAAATTAACGGGCTAAGATCGAATGACGTAAACACAAAAATTATTAAATTTGATAGCATTAGAATTTAGTGATCGACTTTGGAAGAAAAATGGTTCCTCCATAAGTAGCAGTAACCAAATATTAATATTTTCTTTCACATATTGTTGTCTTACGGATATAATCGCTTCATTAACATTGTAAGTAATCAACGTTCTACGAACTTCTAACTATATATGTATGATTGAACAATATCACAATCTTGCTTCATATACAACTGTTTTTGTAAAACAAGCTTAGTTGGGGAAAAATATCTCATTTTTTTAGAAATTTTTTCATTTGAGAATGGAAAAATTGAAAACTTGTTTAGTCGCAACTTTTTCTAATATTTTTCAAAAAAAAGGAAACTCTCATTTTTCTAATTTTTAATAGAAAAACAGAAAATCACATTTTACTATTCTCCATTTCTAAAAGGAAAAATACAACTCCCATCTAAACAGGTTTTCAAAATTCTCGACTCTTCTCTAGAGAAGAAAAACCATTCCCTTCTCTAAGAATTTAGACGGGAAAACATGAAAATTTTTCAACAACTAAACACCACCTAAGTTTCAAAACTTTAGGGTGTGTTTAGTTGGGGAAAAATATTCCATTTTTTCAGAAAATTTTTCATTTGAAAATGGAAAAACTGAAAACTTGTTTAGTTGCATTTTTTTTCAATATTTTTCAAAAAACAAAAAATTCTCATTTTCTAAATTTATATGGAAAAATAGAAAATCATAATTTACTATTCTCCATTTCTTTTTTACATTAGCAAAATAAAACATAAATATGACTCAAACCAAATAAGACGCGAGTACCAATATTCTAACCAAGGTTATAAATAGTGTGAAGCGTGGCGTAGCGGCATAGCCAAGCCTCAAGCTTTAGCGTGAGGCGTTGCGTCATAGCGTTTTTAAGGCGTGACTCAAGGCGGCAAAAAATATTTATAGAGTAGTCAATTTTAGTTAGCTACTAGGCTTAAAATTGAGTAACAGAGTTACTAAGCCCGAATCCCATACAACCCAAAGCATAAATACTTGTAAATAAGCTCAAATCCATGAAATTTTTTAAAGCTTCAAAAAAAATCACGCTATAGCCCGCTTTATGGAGCCTTATTGCACGCCACGCCTCAAGATGACGCCTTTAGCCTGTTTCGTAACGTGGAGGCCACGCCTCGCGCTATGGCGCCGCTATAGCGCGCTATTTAGAACCCTGATTCTAACCCTATCTAGAGGTGGCAAATGGGTCGGTTTGGGTCATGGGTCAAATGGGTCATGAGTTAAATGGGTCACGAGCCAAACAGGTCATGTTTCAAAAAATGGGTCTAACGGGTCATGGGTCAAACGGTTTGGATCATGTTGACCCACTAAGTTATGGTGTTTTCATACATTTTTGAACGTTTTATACGTTTCGTCAGTCTTTTTACGTTTTCGTTGGTATTATCCGTTTTTTAGGTTTTCGTCCGATTTCTTGCGTTTTCGTCCTTTTTTACGTTTTCATCCGTTTTTTATGTTTTTTTCGATTTCTTACGTTTTCGTCCGATTTCTTATGTTTTCGTCAGTTTTTTTACGTTTTTGTCCGATTTCTTAAGTTTCCGTCCCTTTTTTTACGTTTTCGCCCATTTTCTTACGTTTTCGTCATATTTCTTACGTTTTCGTCTGTTTTTTTTACGTTTTCGTCTGTTTTTTACGTTTTCGTCCGGTTTCTTACGTTTTCGTCCGATTTCTTACGTTTTTGTCCGATTTCTTACGTTTCGTCTGTTTTTTACGTTTTCGTCAGATTTCTTACGTTTTCGTCCGCTTTCTTACGTTTTCGTCTCATTTCTTACATTTTCGTCTGTTTTCTTACGTTTTCAACCGATTTCTTACGTTTTCGTCCGATTTCTTACGTTTTCGTCCGGTTTCTTACGTTTTCGTCAGATTTCTTACGATTTCGTCATATTTCTTACGTCCGATTTCTTACGTTTTCGTCCTATTTCTTACGTTTTCTTCCGTTTTTTTACGTTTTCGTCCGATTTCTTAAGTTTCCGTCCATTTTTTACGTTTTCGCCCATTTTCTTACGTTTTCGTCAGATTTCTTACGTTTTCGTCTGTTTTTTTTACGTTTTCGTCCGATTTCTTACGTTTTCGTCAGATTTTTTACGTTTTCGTCAGTTTTTTTATGTTTTCGTCAGATTTCTTACGTTTTCGTCAGTTTTTTTTTACGTTTTTGTCCGATTTCTTAAGTTTTCGTCCCTTTTTACGTTTTCGCCCATTTTCTTACGTTTTCGTCAGATTTCTTACGTTTTCGCCCGATTTCTAACGTTTTCGTCCGTTTTTTTACGTTTTCGTCAGATTTCTTACATTTTCGTCCGTTTTTTTACGTTTTCGTCCGGTTTCTTACGTTTTCGTCCGATTTTTTACATTTTCGTCTGTTTTTTTACGTTTTCGTCCGGTTTCTTACGTTTTCGTCTTTTTTTACGTTTTCGTCCGATTTCTTACGTTTCGTCTGTTTTTTACGTTTTCGTCAGATTTCTTACGTTTTCGTCTGTTTTTTACGTTTTCGGCCGGTTTCTTACGGTTTCGTCCGTTTTCGTCTTTTTTATGTCCGATTTCTTACGTTTCGTCTGTTTTTTACGTTTTCGTCAGATTTCTTACGTTTTCGTCTGTTTTTTACGTTTTCGGCCGGTTTCTTACGTTTTCGTCTGATTTCTTACGTTTTCGTCCGTTTTCGTCCGATTTCTTACGTTTTAGTCTTTTTTTACGTTTTCGACCGATTTCTTACGTTTTCGTCCGGTTTCTTACGTTTTCGTCAGATTTCTTATGTGTTCGTTCATATTTTATATTTTCATCCGTTTTTTACGTTTTCGTCCGATTTCTTACGTTTTCGTCCG
>BQNB010134012.1:2018-15188 GCA_026074375.1 Tanacetum coccineum | reverse complement strand
TAACTTGACCGGGTACACTGCCCGTTAAAGTGTTGTTTTTGGTTAGTCGGCTAAATAAAAATGTAAAACTTAATAATCAAATAATTGACACCGTACAACAACACATCAGGTTTTTGGCGCCGTTGCCAGGGAGTGAGGTTGTTTAATTCCTATTTTATTAGTATTTTTAGTTTAGCGTAGCTTAGATTTATTTGCATATTTATGTCTTTGTTTTGTGTGTTTAAATTCTCAGCATTGTATATTTTTTGTATATTGTGTGTTTATGTGCTTTTTGCATAATCATAGTTTACTGTATTCTGAGTCAAATACTCAATACGACGTATTCAATTTATTAGATACGGCGTATAAATTTTTTCATACCAATATAGCGTATTCGACTCTATTATCAATACGACGTATTCAGTTCACTTAATACGGCATATTCAGCTATTTGATAGTTTTCCTTCCTAGCGAATTTATTAAAGGTTAAAATAGACGACCCCAACATTAATATGGAGGAGTATATGAGGCTTGAGGAAGAAAAATCTCATAGGCGTGGTGAGGTGTATAACTAGGAAACTACAACGTATGGTAAGATCTGGTATGATGAATACGTTCATGGCCTAAGATCTGTTGAAACTGAATTCCCAACTATATTCTTAAATGATGCGTTAACATCTGAAGTAATGCCTCATATGAACCCATAGAATATCGTTTGACGAATCCGATGATGAAGATTACATGGTAGTTTTTGATGAAAATTCATTTTCCTATAAAATAATTTATGTCCATGATTTAAAAATGGATTCAGAAAATGATAATGATAAAGTCAATATGCCTTCATTTCCGTCACCCGATCCTGAGGTGAGTTATTCTAATGATTTAGACTTCTTTAAAGACTTGAGAAAGAATTTCGAGCCATTGTTTACAATGATGCTCTAACGTCTAAATCAAATTTCTTAACTAAACCTATTGTAAGTCCTCAACATATCAATGAATTTAATTTGAAAGATGAAACATCATTGTCCGAATATGAAAAAGATGAACAAAACATGTTATACTTTAATGATCTATTTCCTTTCAACGTAATTTATCCCGATGATTCAAAATTAGATAAGGATAATGCTGATGATAAAATCGATTTTAAACACTCTTGGGGGAATTATCTATCGATCCATTACCTAATGCAATAAAAATTGATGCTCAATGGTTAAATAAGCTTTTTGAAACAAGTCATGTTACATCCAGTAAGTTTTTCAAAAATAAAACTTTTGTCAAAGGATTAGGCACTAATGTCATGACTTGGAATTTTCTTTGCAAAGGGATGCTAATAAATCTAATTAAGAATTTATATGTGCCGTTTGGCATCCCGTTCGACCCTAAGTTGTTTTATAAGGATGGGACTAAATTGGGGCAAGTTTAACTTAAAGACTTTTCTATAAACAAAAGTGCTTACCAGCAGACAACCCGGAACGTATTTTCAATTTTCTTATTAAGTCTGTCTTCATAGACTGTCTATACAACGTATCCAAACCCCATGGATACGGCGTATTGACTATCTGGATGTTATCTAGTCTTTATTTTTTAGTTATTTAAATTCTATTGTTAGCTCGGTCTATATGGCATATTCATTAAATGAATACAGCCTATTATGCGACTCATTCGTACTTAGGATTTTTAATACATGTATCAATACGGCATATCCTAGGGAATAGATACGATGTATCGACTTTCTGTACGCTTTTTAGGATTTATTTTTCTAACCAAACAAATACACCAGAGATAGAGTTACACTTGTTTTCTTATGCTTAATACAGGACCTTCATGGAGCTTAATGAGTGACTTTTGGTGGAATATTTATAAATCTGGAAATCTTGATGTGTTGAATTCTTGAGGGAACTCAAGACGGCCGTTCAACACACTTTTTGCTTAAGAACTCATCTTGGAGAATCATCTCGAGCAACATATCAAGGAAGTTTCTCGTTCTAATTCTATTTCCCATTTTCTTTAATTTCTTTATCTATACAACGAGGGCGTTGTATAATCTAAGTGGAGGGATGGAGAATTAGAACGTATTTGTCCTCCTTTTTATAAAAATAACATGCTATGTGCTTAAAAGTTCTTAAAAATAGGAAAATTTTAAAAATTTTTAGCATAACTTTTGTAAAAGATCACTAGTTACATTACCTAGTGCACTATAACCCTTTATGCATATTGTAAGAATTAAGCCTATTCCGTTTCCAAATGCTTACTAAAAATTCCACAAATAAATAAGCGTGTTGGTGATGTAGTAGAGTTTAGAACTTGGCCTGGTATATCACTCGAAATCACAATGATGAGTACTATGGACTTAGATAGAGGAACATGTTCAACTGATAAATTTCTAGGATTAAAACCAAAAAGCCTACATGTCGTAAAAATTAACTAACTACACTAGTTAGTTAAATCCCGTGTAACCCTTTGTTTACTCTCACTTTTAGAGTAAGACCCCCTAGAACAACTTGTTGAGGCATTCTTGTCTTTTTCACACAAAAAATTATATGTATCGTTACACCTTTACACCTTAGCCTACCGTGTAGATTAAGCCTATTTTAATCAAAGCTGCTAGTTGCTTTAGTGTAAAGTTTTGTATTTCCTGCTTCAAAGTGAAATTTTTCTATCTCTGTAATGGTTGGGAAATTGCAAAATGCAATGAGAAAAATATGTAGCTCATAAAATTTTGCTACTTTAGCGATTATAATTCATTGTGTTACAAGAAAATTTTATCCGGATGAGTTATGATGGTGAAGATGGTGAAATTACACCGAGATTTATGATGTCTTGCAAAAAAAATTGGAAAAATAGAAAAAAGTAGCAAAAAAAGAGATGAAAGAAAAAAATAGTCGGTTTAAAAGAAGTTTATACCGATCAAATTACTTGGAAGGATCGAATATTCGTTGATACGTCATATAAATCAACGATGTAAAGTGTTGTAAAAAGTGGCCGATATCACCACTTATTCTGTAAAAGTATGTAAAGTTCGGGATGTAAGGGAAGTTGACTGTTATGGGAACGCCAACTTAGGTTGTCTTTGTCATGTCTATGATTGAGGCGTTTATTTATATGTTCGAGTTTTTATCATGGAACGGTCAGAGGAAAGTTACTAGCAACCGCACCATATTTGTTGGCTTAGTCTATTTGTTTTGTAATTTTTTTTATTTAACACCCATTTACTTCTCTTTCCTAGCAACTAACCTTAATATCTACTCGAGAGAGGATGTGATCGAACATGCCTGTTTATTCTATCATTAAGGCCATGTATGCATGATTCAGCTGCCTTGTTTGACGACGACTCTCGGTGAAAGTTAAAAGATCTACACCCTATATCATTCTTCATCCTAACCGTTGGTTAAATTCGAATGAGGATGTGTCCGAACACACATGTCAATTCCGTCGTTACAGCCATGTATGTAAGCTTTAGCTGCCTTGTTGGAATAGTACTTCTGGTGAAAGATTGAATGATTAAACCCGAAGCCTTATTATATAAACCCGATTTATCTTTTGACTTATTCCTCCTTCACTCTAGTGGTAGAGATGTGTATCCTTGCCAAGTTTATGATCGAAAACTAATCACGACCGAGCAAATGAGCGTACCAATTAAATGTGGCACCCTAGATTAGTTGTGTGATCTCAGTGTTTTCTTTTCCATATTTTGTGAGGAGCTTGGTTATGTACAGGTGATTAGAACAGAATGATGCTTAAATGGAAAAATCCTTAACTTTGGTTGGGATACATATTCAAAACTTTTCTAAGGTCTACTTGGAGACAACTAGGATTCAAGTAGGGGGATATTTGATGACATCAAATAACGTCACTTTATTACATCATTTATCCTATATGTTTTACCCACTTTTATATAATGATTGCAAGATTTGGTACTTAATTGCTTTAAAGTTGATAAATGCAGTAATTCAAGAGTGTTTTGTGAAGACATACTAAAAGGCGTATATTTTGGAGCTAAACAAATACATTTGCAGATTACAGGTTTTTGACTAATACGCCATATCCAACAAGGAAGATATGGCGTATAAACGGCTGAACTTCACAAGAAAGCGCGTTTGACCAATTCCTAATATGGCGTATCACTTTGCTTCCATATGCCATATCTGACTGGATAACTATTTGAAGATCCAGTAAATAAAGTAAATTGGGAATGATATCACTGATTGATTGAGAACGTAGCGCGTACTCTAAGGAATCAAGCCCTATACGCCGTATTGACATTACCCAATACTGCGTATCGAGATTTTTTCAAAAACTATAAATTGAAGGCTCAAATATGAGTTTTAAGTATGCAATATCATATTCTTTATACCATACTCACAAGAGACGAATTTTAGAAGAGAATAATAGCCAACAAGGTCAAGCATTGATCACGAATCCATAGAAGACATCGTGTAATATTTACTCTCTTAATCATTCAATTTTCATTGTTTGATCACGTTTGTATAATTACAATGATTGTGGGCTAATACCCTCGGGTATTAGCCATGTTAATGAAAGTTTAATGTTTGGTTTGTTTTAAAATCGATTTCTTAATTAATCGTTGTTGTTTAATTATGTTTATCATCTAATACTTATTTATGTGCTTGATTATGCAACCTATCATTCAACTGGGTCTATACCTAAAAAGTAATCTAGATACTTGGATAACTCTCCATAATGTGTTTTATAATACTGGACCAATAGGATCACAAATAACGTTCTATCTTTACCTTTTAATTATGACCTTAGTTGGACCGATAAGTGACCCACAATGTTTTAGCAATCATGTTTTTAATTCATTGGTAAAGACTCGAATAGTAGACTACCAATATATAAAACACCATCAAGCAATAAGTGGGTAAAGTCCCGATGGGCTAGAGTTTTAACAAGATCACCACTGCTTTGATTCCTTAAGATAGATTATAATTAAACTAAAGGATGCTTTATGCGGATGCGTTTAATTATGACATGATTAATCGTGTCTAGGTCTTAGGATGATGTCCCGCCTAAGTCTTAAGAATGATATGCCACTTCGAGATAAGTAAATCATTGCACTAAAACAAACAAACCAACATTGAACTGGATTTAATATGACTAATACAATTTTCTATCATTTGGCTTGTACCACTTTTCTATCTTCTGATTTTCTTCTTTCGTGTTTATCGTGTATTGAATAGATATTTGTCACCACCAAGCCTGTGCCAGTCTCTCAGGCTGAAAACCCCCCTATATCATTAGACAACGTATATAGCATAGGTTTAACCAGCAATTAGAATTAACATAAACTAATTAGACTAATTAAAATACTGATAAAATATAGGATTAATTCTCACTCTTAGTTTTCGACATCCTACTTACCACGAGCTCCAACTTGACCAGGTACACTGCTCGTTAAAGTGTTGTTTTTAGTTAGTCGGCTAAATATAAATGTAAAACTTGATAATTAAATAATTGACACCGTACAACGACACATCAGGCGCATCATTTCTCATATTATCTATTGCAGGTAGGCACAGTGGGAAGGAAAAAGTCACTATGGATGACTTGTTTTTATTACATAGTATCTGTTGCAGGTAGATGTTCCATGACATGTAGCCAAGTTTTTCACTGACAAAGCAAAGGGGTACAAAAAGAAGAGTCCAATTGTAGGAGCACATTTGATTATAAAAATTGCTAGCTCATATGCGTTGATGACTCTGAGATCCTTAAGGAGTGTTACACTAGGTCTAGAGACTTCAAGGTTGAGTGTGGCAAAACTAATGGATATGGGTATATGTAGGTATAATGGATTGAGATATGGTGAGTTGGTTGATGATCCCCCCGATAATGGCAGGGACAAGGCTACTGAAGTGAGAGTTGGTGAGGCCCATGATGATGACGGAGGAGTAAGTCGATGCCCTAACATACCCTTCTCCAACAGGCTTAGAGCTATGGATGAAAGGTTGGGAGACATTGAGACTAACATCTCAACTTTGAGCATCGAGGTTGAAGACCTTACTTATGTCATATTTGGGATGTCCGAGCAATATGATCAGTTTTATGATGAGTTTGGAAAAATGAAGTTAGAGTAACAAAGGTTTTAGACATGGAACACCGATCATCTTTCCTAATTGCTATCATTTCACCACATTGACCACACCCGTTATGATGGGACCTCCTATTCCTATGTTCCAAACATTCCTGATCTTGAGGTTCAGCAGGGGGTGAACTTCATGTCTAGCACTTCCATCTACTCCACTATGCCATTTTCCTCTCCTAACCCATTTAGTTTGTTTGATGATACCAATGCAGGACCCTCCACTTCTCAAAACCAAGGAAATGACATGGACGAGGAATAATTCCACATTTTTTATTTAAACCAAGAAACAATTTAATACAATTTAATTTCTATGTTTGTAATAATTTGGATTTGTAGGATGTTACTTTTATCTATCTATCTTTGCTGTTGACATTTGTGTTTTGCTAAAAAAATTGAGTTCAGAAAGATTTTATGGTGTAAACACATACTAGTGTTACACAGTAACAACAATGTTTACGGAGTAACTGGGTCTGTCCTGTTACACGGTAAAGTCCAGGGAAATCCAATAATTAATGATGAACGCGTGCAAGTTTACGGCGTAATTAGGCCGACCCAATTACGCTATAATACTCTCCTGACCTTCAATTTTTAACCTCTCGTTCGAGCAAGAATAAAAGGGGAGTTTTCTATTCAAATTCTGCTCTTTTTCTATAAAATTCATTTCCTTAATGTATAGTAGGGAGATTGTACAAACCAAGTAGGGGGGGGGGGGTGAGAGTAGAATTATCATTTGACTAATATTTGCCTTCGATTTTCTAGTTTTCTTTGAAAATTTGTGCCAATTTTAATATTTTTGACATGTTTTTCGAAATAAACTAGAATTATCGTTTGCCAAGTGCACTATAACCCTTCATTCCAATTGGTAAGGTTAAGCCTAATAATTCCATTTTCATCTATTATACAAAAATCCACCAAAAATATGAGTGTGCCGGTAGTATTGTAGGCGTAATTGATTAGTTAGAGTAGGCAGTTCAAGAAGGAAACATATTAGAAATTTACCCAAATAGCCTTTATGTGTTTGTTTATTGACTTGTCACACTAACTTGTCGACCTCCCATGTAAAACCCTTTGTTGCACTCAAAGATACCCCTAGATCATCGTGTTAGGCCAAGCCCTACTAAAACCTGTATGTTTCGTTACACCATTTCACCTTAGCCTACCTTGTAGTCTTTATTTTCTTTGTGTCTCAATTGGGGGGATATGCGTATTATATCAAATGTTGCAGGGGAAATAATAAAAAGATATAAACTCTTGTAGCATTTAAATGAAAAGATGGTGCAACTATAAGCCGTCTATGTGCTAAAAATGTAAAGAGGGTGCAACTATAAGGCATCTTAATGATAGTGAAGAATGAAGCTAGTAGCCTATTATTAGATCAGATTTTCAGACTTAGACTCTTGGACTTATGGATAGACAGTAGCTAGTTATGACAGCCTTAGATTACTTTAGACTATTTGTTTTGTGTTTTTATTTAACAACAATTATTGTGCATCCTATGTCTTATCCTACCCTATATCGTTCTACATCTTGACCATTGGTTTTACTTGAATGAGGGATTTGATTGCAATCACGTATGTCTATTCTATCATTATGGATGTGTATATATGATTTTGTAGCCCTTGTTGGGGGTAACGCTTCTAGAAAAGGACTGTAGGATGATTCACCCTTAAACCTGTTTGTCACCCATGTTGCCTTTGAGAATGTTTAGATCCTAATTCTATCATAAGTAACTTATAAATTCATTTCTTCGAGTTAAATTAGGAAACTATTTTTATGAATTATTCTGAATGGTTTTACTTGGGGGAAAGTAGAAGTCAAGTGAGGGGATATTTGATAACATCAAATATTTAATACTTTTAATATCAAAATCCCTACGTAAATGCTTGTAATTAACAATTATTTACCTTGATATCGGTAGTTATTCATTTTTATGCTAAATTCAAGAAATACAAGCATTTGGACATTATGGCACGCAAATTAGGCTTAAATGGACTTTATGATACGTATTACAAGGATTACGCCGTAACCACATTGACAAGGTTACGATGTAAACATTATGAGTCAGATTTAGTTTTACGAAGGAAGTAAGAAGGAACCATGTAACATGTGACAGATTTAGTTTTACGAATTGTAGTATTCTATCTCTCCCTGTTATTATCATCATTATTTATTTATTGCTTTGAGTACTGGAGCTTAGTCTAGGTTTTGAGTTAAGGTTGTGAGATCATTAAGTGTAAAGATACCCTCTTCACTTAAATAATCTGTATCCTTCAATTGAATTATCCACATCCATTGGTGGTTTGTCCTACACCCATTAGGCGTTCCCTTAGCTTTAAGATTGAAATTAAGTTTCCTCTATCTTTTGCATTCTGCTTGACTATAGTATAATCCCGACCCTTGCTTCACAGGAAGCAAGCTTCTACTATAGGATCTAGCTATAGTTGTAGTCATGATTCACATTAGAGTCGCGTTTACTCTATTATGAAGCTATTAGAGGAATTAACCACTGAGAACTAGGAATAGGTCAATTCCCTTGCGGGTTCATTCGACCTAGTAATCATAGGCTAAACAATGATGATATTCTTAGTTTAGCATCCCCTCGGATAATTATGATAGTAAATTGCACTAAAAGGAGATTTAGGAACTAATTGGTTTAATTCAAGGATAGTATACCTTCATCTCTAGCATTTCTTTTCTTCCTGCTTATATATCTACAAACTTGTTTAGTCTCTATTTCTTTTGTAATGGTCTTATTTCATTAAATAACTATTCTTGGGAACGACCTTGGATTTACCAAACCTACACTATTTGATATTGGGTTCTCCGTTCGTAAGTGTGTTTTGCAAAATGAGTTTTATAAATTTAAAACTTGACTAAAGAATATTTAAAAGAAAATACGTATAAGTACGTTTGTTTAACTACTAATTAAACTAATATCTAATCTACTGGTGATAAATTTTTGATATTTAAATTTATTTTTCTTAGTCATGAATTACTTATCAGATTGATTATCCTAATCCTGTTGCCTTGTCACACTTGTGATGATCTGTGTAAGTATTTCCTAAGTCATGAATGAATTACTTGAACCCGCCGTCTATTTAATATTTTGTTAAGGCAACATACAAGTAAGGTAGTACGAAGACTATTACAAGGGCCCTCAGAGTATAATAAATTCGTGTGAAATATCTTAAGAGGGATCAACTATATAAGGGGGTAAGGTAATATGAAGATTGTTGCTTGATGGTATTCTTTCTATGCACTCGTGTTTCCCTAGACGTGTCTATAGTAATACAGACAAAAGCTAGTTTTCTAAAGCCTAACGCGCACATTCATCAACAAGAAGCAACAGTAAAAGGATCTACAATCTGAATTTCATGCAATCATAAGCAAATATAAAGGAAGTTTTAGACTAGCATGTTAAGGATAAAGCAAGAACATAGATTAATCACACAACACATAGACATATTGAATGATTAATGAATAATACTCTTACTTGACTAAAACATGGATAGAAGGTAGTTACAATAGGGTTTGAGGCCCTAAAATTGATTTTTAAAGCTGCTACAATGACTAGGGTTCGACTCCAAAAAGTTATACAAAGTTACACACTTAAAACCCTAAAATCGGTTTTGTATATATAGAGATATCGTTGCAACGGCGTCGTATTGTAGTCCTAACGCCATCGCTACATAGATGATTCTAGATCCTCTTATGTCGGCCACGTCCTGAAGCCATCGTTAGATCTCTGACGCTGTCACTAGATATATCACGACAGTGTCGCTTTATGCCTTTGATGCCGTCTCCACGCTCTGTGAACAATACTTCTTCATAAATTTGGTGTAGGTCCGTAATCTTTGTCTGTTTCTTCTCCAAATGAGCCCAAGTCATGTGTATTTCCAAACAATTATATCCAAGTGATAAAAACATGAAAACAAATGATTAAGCACATAATCTGGGCATATTTACATGATTTAGGGGGTTAAATGACCCCGAAATAATGTATAAAATGAAACCTCATCAAATACCCCTACACTTGGGATTTGCTTGTTCTCAAGAAAATAGGATTTTCTACCTAGACAATAGCAATATGAGGGTCATTTAACTTATTCTTTAAAAGTATTTTACAATACAACCTTCTAGACCTCATAATTAAAAGCACAGAAAGTATATATACTAGCACCTCACATAAGTGTTTGGGATTTTCTCTTTCACTCGGGTGTATAATATAACATATACCGCTATCATAGGCTTGGTAAATGATCAAACCTCTACCGCTATCAAAGAGGTCTTTTAAAGGGTTATACGGTGTAGGTGTAAGATAACATATATGGAAACAGAAATGGATGGGATACATTTGGGTGGCTTTGGGTGAATTTGGAGTGGAAGGGTTAGCTAATTATTTATCCCAATACACGTTGATTTGGTTGCTAAGCCAAGACTCAAATGAAGATATACAAACTCTACATAACTCTACATCAATCTCTTTCTTTTTCTTTTCTTGACTCTATGATAAACATAAACATAAGCAAATGGCAGCCCGTACATTTTTTTACTTTTTCTTTTTATATACATTTTTTTATCGTACACTTTTGCCCTACCATTGCTTAAACATATATTATATCATGGGGGTTTATAGATATACCCCTACACTTGAAGTTTAACATACTCAATTATTTACAATCTAACTAATGACCCGATTTAAGATGGATCAAAATAACATGAAGATCATTTGACAAACATATGAGGGTATTGACTTAACTTTTCTTCCCTATTCTTTCGCGAAATAAATACAACCATGAATCGTCCCAAAACAATATTTAAAAGGATAAGGACTTAGCAACCGTGTACTCAATAATTAACTTGGGTTAAAAATAATAATGTACTAAAAGTGAGTACATATAAGGTAGGCTAAGGCAATTAGGGTGTAACGATTGGTTTAAGCGTGACAATGCCCTTCATTAATAGTCCGAATTAACCAAAAAATTATGAGAATCATGAAAAAGGATAGGCTCAGAGGGTTGTACTAGGTATATCCTGAATTGAAAATTAGTGCATAACAAGAGTGTGGGATAGTTATATGATAGAGGTGACCATCATAACAATTACAGGTTTAAAACATGGGTTATTCCTAGTGCCTCTTATCTAGCAAATTCTAATACTTACATGCGGGCTCAGGATGCGTCACAAAAATAAGTTAATATACTACCGGTACACTCATATGATTCTCTGAACCGATCTCAGTGTTTCAAAAAAGGTGAAAAATATCATACATACACATCCATAACGACGGAATAAACATATATGTCTGCATTTGGACCTTAACTCGAAATTGCTAAAGGTGGAATCATCTTGGGTATTAAAAATGAATACCTGAATTCCTAAAGATCTAAAGGCGAACCTCACATTTTTGGGGTGGAATTCTAAGGTTTTTTGTGATAGTCATATAAATTCCTATCCATGAGATACTATTAATACTCGGTTTTCGTCGGTTTGTGTCATAAAAAAATTTAAATTTTTGGTCAAAATTTATGCTATGTTTCGATATATTACCCATCATTCTAAGGACAAAGAAAATGGTAAATGAAAGAATAGTTTCTAAGGATTATTTCCCCCTATACTTAAGTTGAACATTGTCCTCAATGTTCTATAAAAGTACCCGTAAAAACAAATAAAGGGAAGAGAAAACAAGTAAAAGAAACTAGTAATCCCCTAGTTCGCTTAATAATGGAGAAGAAACATGCAATAACTGGCTAAATCGTTCTCCAAGAGTCGTCTAATGAAAACATCCTAAGATCTTCCAAGCTTTTTCTTGTCAAATATAACATGTAATCAAAGAAAAAGACAACTATACCAAGCGTAAAATCTATGGGATATATATAAATACAATAAGAGTTTAGGGTTTCGACTCTATGAAAGCTGTAAAGATAGGATGAGAGTAATGATATAATTATGGGTTTATGCAGGTTTACAAAATAATTACAAATCTTAAATATTGCACATTTTATTTTTCACAAATACTTGAAAAACAATCCGAATTTTTACATTCCTGGAGACGCGACGCCGTCGGGTGTTAATCCCGACGTTGTCTCTAGCGTTTGTGAAAAATCTTTCTTTGTTTTTAATGAAAAATTTCTTGCACGTAATTTTATTAGTCAAATCTGAAGAAAGCACTGCATAAAAACCTGTAATTAATCGTTACAATCATATGACTCGAAACTGACGCGAATTAATCTAAATAATTTATTTTAAACGTTTGAATTGGTTCTAAAAATTGGATATTTCCCCTACACTTATTTTGATGCAAAATACCTTTGATAACAAATAAGATGAAGTTAAAAATAAACAAAGCATGATTACAAAATAATTCAAACCTAATAAAACAAACAATAAAGAATTAAAACACAAGACTTTCATAATTGCGAGAAATGTAAATATTAGGTTGCCTTCCAAAAAGAACTTTTCTTTATTTACGAGTCTTGTAGCTAGACGTGAAGTCACATGTCCTTACGTGACTTCTCCTTTATTATCCATTCCACCTTCTACTTATACAAGAGCGGGATGCTTGCCTTTGAAATTTTTTCTCTTCTATTGGTCGAACTCCATCTCCCTTTCCAGGTGAAGTTTTATCATTTCTTCCCATTCTAGGACTAGCCTATTTATAGTCATAGTGGTTGCTATATGCTCTATGTCATTCTTAACTCCTCTCTCGATCCTACAGAGGGACTCAGGTATCCTATGGAAACTTATCTTACTCTTTCCAGACCTTAGAGTTAGTGTCCTTGTCAAACTTAATTACGGCCTTGGCCATTGTTAGGAATGGTGTCCTAAGATGAAATGCCTCTTTTCGTCTTCCTTTATGTCAAAAATCACAAAGTCTATGGGGGTACACATGCTAAGCAACCTCAACTAATACATCCTTAGCTATTCCTACAGGGTATATATATGAGTGGCTAGCTAGCGAGAGTCTAATGTCTGTCTTAACAGGCCTTTCGTCGGTTAGTTTCATGTAGGTAGAGATGGGCATGAAGTTCATATCGGATCCTTGGTCAACTAAGGTGTTCATGTGTTTCAGGCTTCCTATGTTACAT
>BQNB010134011.1:1197-18376 GCA_026074375.1 Tanacetum coccineum | reverse complement strand
CAAGTACAAACAATCCCAACTCTGAACCAAGAAAAACTTCGGTAGCAAGGAAATGTGATTACGAGAAGTTTACAAGTTACCAACTCTTCTACTTCAGTGGTACGGACGGAGCCGTTGGTCTCATTCGCTGGTTTAAACGGACTGAATCAATATTTTCTCATAGCAAATGTGCTGAGGAGAACAAAGTAAGATTTGTTGTTAGTACCCTTACTAAGGAAGCTTTGTTCTGGTGGAATTCATTTACCCAGTCTATTGGAATAGAAGAAGCCTATAAGATCACCTGGTCTGAATTTAAAAGACTCTTGATAGAGAAGTATTGTCCTCGAACTGAGATCAAGAAAATAGAAGAAGCTATTACCATGACCCAGAAGTTAATAAAGCATGTAAGGAAACACAATTCTGTACAAGAAACCAACAACCATAAATGAAAGTTTGACGATGAAAGAAACACCACCGACAACAATAACTACCCCAATGACCACAACAACAATAACCACTTCAACAATCACAACCAAAGCAATAATCACCACCAACAGCAGAATAAGAGACAAGAAACCTTCAGAGCTTATACTGCCAACAATGGATATCAAGGAAACCGTCCCTTGTGTACAAGATGCACCCTACATCACATAGGACTTTGCACTGTCAAGTGTCGGACTTGCAACGAAGTAGGTCATCTGACTAGGAACTGCAGAACCAAAGGACCCTCGAATTACTAGATTAGATCCTAGTTATAGCTATGTTAGAACCTAACCACAGGGTGTGTGGTATAAATAAAAACACTTGTCAAATCTTGACTATGTAAAGTATAAAGGCAAGTTGTTCACGATATAATACAATTCCTTTTTATACCTTACTATTTCATAGTACCGTTATCTAGGGTCACCTTCTGACTTTGTAAAACCTACCTTTCGAAATTAATCTTATTTCAGCATCATCATTGGTATGGATTAATTATCCAAATATCATACCAAAATTTTCTGTGACGAGAAAGTCGTTCACATTCCTATCAACAATGAAACTTTAATCATTCGAGGTGATCAAAGTAAAACTCGACTAAATCTCATATCCTGTATAAAAACCGAAAGGTATATATCCCGAGGTTGTCAAGTTTTTATAATTCAAGTTATGGAGAAGAAAGCAGACGAGAAAAGACTAGAAGACATTCCCGTAGTCAAAGAATTTCCAGATATCTTTCCTGAAGATCTACCTGGTATCCCTCCCGTTCGCCAAGTAGAATTCCAAATCGACTTAATCCCCGGAGCAGCACCTATAGCCCGAACACCTTATAGATTGGGATATCCATTTTTCTTCTTATCCTTCAGAATATATATCAATCACCGGGAGTTGAATAAGCTTACCTATCACCCAGAATCAATGACTTATTCGATCAACTTCAAGGTTCAAGCGTTTACTCAAAAATCGACTTAAGATCAGACTATCATAAATTGAGAGTAAGGAATGAAGATATTCCTAAGACTGCTTTCAGAACGAGATACGGACACTATAAAATTCAAGTAATTTGGTTTAATTAACACGCCTACCATATTCATGGATCTCATGAATCAGGTGTGTAAACCATACTTAGACAAATTCATAATAGTGTTCATCAATGATATTCTTATCTACTCTTATAACAAAGAAGAACACGCAGAACATCTGAAAATAATTTTGAAATTACTCAGAAGGGAGGAATTGTATGCCGAATTCTCCAAACGTGATTTGTGGATCGGTATCGTATGATTTAATGTCTCATTATCCTTCTCATAGTTTTATCTTCTACCTAATACCATTTTGATATCATGTTTTATGCTTAAATAGGATGATTTATAATCATCTTATTGAAATGAATTAGGACGCTTCTTCATTTGAATAAGGAAATTATAAACCTCCAAACTATGAATTTATAAATTCTCAATTACAAGGATTGGGACGCCTCTGTTTGTAAATGACAAATTATAAATGAGTAGGGCTTAAGTATGGCATTCGTACAAACAAGTTTCTTTCAAATCCGTTTGTACAAACAAATTCCTTATTATCATTATTACCTTCATACGGTTAAGTATCTAGTCATCATCTGTTCATTTCCAAAATTTATATCCAACATGATTTGCAACTCTCTTACAATTCATAATCATTTCTTAACATCACTCCGGCATTCAGCTAAATCTCGGAACCAGAAATAATTCAAGAAACCACTGAAAAGATAATGCAAATTCGTCAATACTTGCAAGCTGCAAGAAATCGACAAAGAAGTTACGCCAATGTAAGATGAAAGCCTCTAGAATTTCAAGTTGGCAATCGTGTTATGTTGAAAGTATCACCCCGCAAGGGTATCTTTCGATTCGGAAAACGAGGAAAGCTTAATCCCCGATACATTGGACCATTCAAAATTCTTGAACGAATTGACCCAGTGGCGTACAAACTAGAGCTTCCTAAAAAGCTTAGTAGTATCCACATTTCTAATCTCAAGAAATGCTTATCCGATGAATCTTTCATCATTCCAATAAAAGAACTTTAACTCGACGACAAACTCAACTTTGTAGAAGGACCAGTGGAAGTTATGGACCGTGAGATCAAGCAACTCAAGCGAAGTCGTATTCCTATAATCAAAGTGCGATGGAACTCTAAAAGAGGACCAAAATTTACATGGGAACGTGAAAGACGAAATTCGTGCCAAATATCCTCATTCGTTTTCAATCATCACTTCAAAATCCAATTAAATCTCGGGACGAGATTTCTGTAAGGGGTGGAGACTATAACAACCCATAATTTTCATAAATGTAAATATCCATCTATTAAGTTAGATGATGTACAATCTATCAATTATATATGAACTCACCTTTTTCAGGGAAATTTTTCGCTTTATTACATTACATTACTTTGCCAATATCTCAATATGCAATATATCTTGCATAATTAAAGTTAACGGACTCGGGCAACCTACATATGGAAATCCTATTATCATATATGTCAAGCAAATATCATAACATATCAAGTCAATATCATAATATCATTATTACAAAGTACATTACTCATATAATATGTCATTTGCAACATTATCTCAAAACGGGCTTTAAACCGTTATCGTATGCCCCTAAACCCTAATCTCATGGAAAGGTTAACATCTAAAATGAATGTACAAGGTACTAAAGCATATGTACAAGCAATATAACATCTCATTTGAAATACAAAATCTCTTCAAATCAAAGTACAAGTCCTTAAAAGCTCAATATACAAGTCATTAAGCATGATCTCCAAAATAGCCGTTTTACCTCTGTTTTCATTCTAATTTCTTCACTACCACTTATGTACAAGCTAATACACTCATTATAAAATATGTAAACCCTAAATACTCTATTCATAAGCTTTCATACACCTTTTTGCACTCAAAACCCTAATTCAAAACACTAAACCCTAAAACCGAGCTAGTTTCTAAACCACGCCCCGTCTTCATTTTTATCCATTGTAAACCTAAACCAATACTTAAATAAGTTATAAGAACATAAATTACAACATTATCAATCATAATCCATTATAATTTCATCATTCTACTTCAGTTATACAAGAAACAAATCCAGAAAACCCTAATTGTGCCCTAATTGTGATTTTGACCCGTTTACTCATTTTCTACACATTTTAACCTAAACCACCTCTCAAATTTCGATTATAATCCTTAATATAAGCCTTAGGATCAGTAACCTATCATTCCTAATCAAATGTACATGAATTACAAGCTAGAAAACTCAACCCGAACCCTATGGAGCCCTAAATGTAACCGTATGCACTTTTCTTTCATTTTGACCCATTTTAACTAATCTTTTTGCAAACAAGCACCTCCATGACTCACCTCCTTCATACCTAAGCATCTTACACACCTTATATACAAATATCTTCATCATTTATAGTTTAAAATTTGCACATGGTCTCTTGTTTCTTCTTATTTAAGCCACGGCATCACATGGGCAAAACAACTCACCAAAGCTAGTTTCTAGCTTGACCAATACATCTAACCAGAGAGCCCTAACCCATCTTCCTAGTAGACTCCCACATGTATATAACAGATCACTATACTTACCTTGGACTTTAAGGGTCATTCGCCTATGAATAGAATCCTAAACACTTCATTTTTCTTCATCCCCTACTTCCTCCTCTATAACCCTTACATAGAAGCAATAATTTGCTCTAGTAGATCCTAAGTGATCTTAAGAAGGCTCAAGTTCAGAAAGGAAGCAAAAGAAACCAAGAAACGAAGCCCGGGAGTCGTTATTCTAGGCGTACGGAGCCGAAAGTCCTGATTCCGACCCGTTTCTAAGCTATAAGCTCAAGACCAGGTTTCTGGTAAGCTATATTTCTGTATTCAACATTCTTAATGTTCATATGATACATAGCTAAAATCATAATATAAAGGCTTTGAAACTAAAAAACCTAACTTGTTTTTATAACCATTTTGATCCAAAATTCGACACCTCCGAAACCCTAATATCATGTTCGTTACTTAACTATGACTAAAACACATGTAAGACTATTGTTATAATAATCTACCCTAATAAGCTTATATAATGTTAAAATAAGTGTTTTGATAAGTCATGAAAGAATTTAATCTTAAAACCCGCGCGTTTTCATTTTAAAACCCTAATATGACCCGTTTTACTTCCTAGCTTAACGAATCATTAATTTAAACATTCGTTGGTGTAAATCTTCATTTTTAGTTTATTAGAACTTTATAAAAGTCCTATTGAGAATGTAAAAATAAGCTGCATCGCCAATTTGGACAAATTTTGTAATTATAATCCATCGCAAAAGGGGTATATAACATATTTTCCCAGAAACTTATAACTAAAGGACGTAAAAGTGTCATTTTATTAAAGTCATAAACTAACAAGGACTATTATGTCATTTTTTAAGTTCAAAGTTTACCTTTTATTTCTTTTTAAAACTTGAAGAGGACCCAAATCGTAAAAGTGCAAACTCAAGTATAATTCTGCCCACTTTTCAAACTCAAAGGGTCTAAAATGTAACATTTTGCGATAAAGTCTAAAAACACCATCAAAAACCTTACCAAAGTCATAACATTAACTTTTAATTAATGCTTGACCAGCTTAACATTTTCCAATTTTCCCAGATATTGAATAATGCTTAAAACTCTGCTTATGTTATAGACTAATTATATCATTCATCACCATCGATTTGCTTTTAAAAATCATGTCCCGGGATTCATATCATACCACAATACTAGGGAGCTTCATATTAAGGAGTTTCACATCTTGGTATATACGTTCTGACTAGGTGTTGTGCTATTGATTTAAAGTACCCTAGCTCTCAAATCGTTATACTGAATGACTTGTTACTGAATTAAGATGGGCCCCCTAACGGTGTTATGATAATTTTAATATCAAAAACCGACATCATAATAAAATCTTACATATTTCAATCAAACTTAAGGACTGACATATATTATAACCCCACATTGTTGCCCGTGTTTTGAAGAGCGTTACAATCATTCATATACATAATGCTATCAATTTCCCTATAACTGTTCATAGTGAGTTAAGCCCTGCAGTTCAATCTTTTATAATCTCGCGAGGGGGATACATGCTATAAACAGAATGCAATTATTTCTGTAGTGCTATTTCAATTTCCCTATTTTGCCTAAGTAAATGCCTTTTGTTGCCTTTAAGTCCTCATACTTATGAACCTACCGTTAAATTACTCCCCATAGTTAAGGCGAATGCTTTGAATAGATCTATTTGGGCTGGACTCCCCGTTGGTGTACCCAGTTATGTGTAACCAATTGCACATCATTAGAAATCCACGCTGGTATTTTTTGTGCAAAGTACCCGCAGGGGCGATAATATATCACCATACCCTAATGGCTTCGGATTCATGAGCTTAATAGGCAATAATTAAATAAATGTTTTCAATACTAGGGTGTAATATCAACGTAACCCAAATATCGCATTTGCATACTTGTATTCAACTATTACATTTCAAACCTATGAATTTCACTCAACCTTTGTGTTGACTTTTTAGCATGTTTATCTCAGGTAATTGAGCAAGTTGCGGCACGAAGTGGCATGGACTCAAAGATGGCTGAGCTGTTATCATTCAAACATGATGTTTTAGATTTTGGGACCTACATTTTGTAAAAACTCTGAATATAATGAATGATAACTAAAATTTTCCAACAATGTCTCTTTTGAGTCGTTTTCTGTGATTATGATTGTTGTATCCATGAAGTAATACCCCAGATTAGCTTCCGCTGCTATATGTAAAAATGGGGGTGTTACAGAGTGTGATGTTGTTGAGGATGAATATGTGTTGCATAAACTAGTGTAAATTGTTGAGAAGGTGGATACATAGGGGAACCTGAATGTTGTGAAGATTGAGAGGGGTTGTATAGAGTTTGAGAGGTAGCTACCAATGCAAGAGGATTCAGATATCTTTCACGCATGAGACATACTTCATTAGCATGTCGTTGATTTTGACTGAGGTATGCGTACAACTGATCATAGTTTGTGGTATACAAACTCTTTGCTAACTTCACATCAGTGACAAACTTACTCCATTCTGGTAGAAGAGCATCCAAAAACTTGGTATTAACTTGAACTTGCTGCATTGTCATCTTAATAGTATGCATGTTATTGATCAGCTGAGAGAATCTCCAGTAATACTCATACGATGTTTCATCCTGAATGGAAGCAAACTTATCAAACAAGTTGTACAATCTGCATTCACGTTCTTGATATGATAGTTCAGTACCTTTCATTAGTAGCTTGACTTTATCACGAATATCCTTAGCCACCTCTTGATGGTTTACAAGTGCATACACATCTGGTGAAAGACCGTAAAGAATGATATTAGTTTCTAGAACATCATAGTCATCTTGAAGTTGTTGTGCTTCAGCGAGTTCTGGGTATTTCTTAAATCGATTCTGTCTATCTTCTTCAATAGTTGGGCAAACCAGTGGACCATTGTGTATTGAATCAAGCATCATCCTACCATGATTCTTCCCTTTGATGAAAAGTAGTATACGACTTGCCCATGAATCATACATTGATTTATCAAGCATTAAAGGACGGTTCTCAGCTCCAGCAACAATGGTGTGTTCTGCTAAAGTAGTCATTTTATTTTAATTGAAAATTGAAATGATTAAAGATTGATCAAACAATGATAAAGGAGGGTTGTGTTAAGAGATGTTGTTGTCGGTGATTAAGATTGATATTCCACAAGATTTTACAAATCTTTACTAAAACTGGGAAATCTAATTATTTCACGAGATTTTAAAAAGTAAGAGAAACCGTAGAAAATAAAATCTTTTTTGTGAATGGTGAAATGTTTTGCTTGGAATATGAGAGTGTAATATTTCGCTTGAACTATGAGAATCTAATATTTCGCTTGAACTATGACAATGTAATATTTCGCTTGAAATATGGCAATGTAATGTTTCGCTTGATTTATGAAAATTGGACAGAGTTTCGTTTTGCACAAGTACGTATTTCGCTTGAACTAACAACCTATCATAAATCGCTTGCTAACATAAATCGCTTGATACATATTTCGCCTGATACATATTTCGCTTAACCTAAGAAAAATTAAGCAGAGTTTTGTTTCCTAGAAATGTCATAAATCGTTTGAAATCAACCTGTCATATTTCGCTTACCTACATATTTTGCTTCAAAACATGTTTCGCTACCTTCAAAACATATTTTACTACCTTCAAACAAAAAAGTACTTTTTCACAAAAAATCACAAAAAACTCACCCTTTTTGATGTTTTACCTTGATTTTTTTGCACAACTAGTTATCTTAGGCCTAGATCTTGCTTTAAAACATAAACTTTAACACTTTTAAACACAAAAATCTGAGTTTTGATTTTGTAAGACACGAAACCAAAAATAACTTAAAACCAATGTTTTAAACAAGATATATACGCATACAAGCTCACGATATCACCTTATGGCGACTGATACCAATTGTAGATGTATCAAATCACTTAACAAATTAACACAAGAAAGTCTAGAGAGAGAAAGGATGGTTGTAGCACTTAGAGAGAGAAAGGAAGGAAAAATGTATTATGTAAAAGAACCAAATAAACAACCAACCCTCTCCAAGGTGTGGAGAGGGGTATTTATACCATGCCTTGTCCGGTCACACATAAGATTGTCTTATGTTGACCCAGTTAGCTTGGTAAGTTTCCAAATATTACACTACGAGCTATTTTATTACATATTAAAAGTGACCGAGTCTTTTCTCGATTTCTAACAAGCCGCCTTACAATGGTAGACAAGGAAATAAACATCTGATGGGAGACCTTGAAGAACAATGTTAGTTTCTTGAACATCACATTTATCTTGAAGCTTTTCTTGTTCAGTGAGTTTTGCATATTTCTGGTCATGAATTTTACCATCTTCTTCAATAGTCAGATAGACCAGAGGTCCATTTTCAATAGATTTAAGCATCATTCTACTGTTTTCTTTCCTTTGATGTATAGCAACATACGACTCTGCCATGAGTTATACATTATCTTGTGAAGCATAGAAGGACGGTTCTCAGCACCGGCAACTATCATATGTTCAGCTAAGGTAGTCATTATTTTCAATTGATTGTTAAATGTGAAAAGATAAGATCTTGATCGTTTAGTTATTAGAGGTTAATGTGTTAAAGTGTTGTTTGTTGAAAGTGATTGAGATTAAGTATTTCACAGGATTTTACAAAACTTGATTAAATCGAGAAAATAATTGTATATTTCACGGGATTTTACAAATCAACGAAGAAACTGTGAAAGTCGTATGCTTGTTTTAGAAAGTTGGATAAATCAGTTAATTATGAATTGTAAGTAAATCGGCTTAGCCTTAGATGTCTAAATCGGCTAACAAAAAAAGGCTAAATCAGTTCACACCAAATGTCTAAATCGGTTCACACAATATGGAAAAATTGGTTAACCCATGAATGTCTGAATCGGTTCACCCAAACTCTCAATATTGTTTCACCTTAAAGTGTCAAAATCGGTTTACCTTAAAGTGTCTAAATTGGTTCACCTTAAAGTGTCAAAATCGATTCATGTTAAAGTGTCAAAATCGGTTCACTTTAAAGTGTCAAAATCGATTATCCTAAAATGGCAAAATTAGTAGACTCAAGATTGGCAAAATCAGTTAACACTGACAGTGGCAAAATCGGTAGATTCAAAGTGGCTAAATCGGTGCATTCATAAAATTCAGAAAACCAACTTTTCAAATCACTCAAAAACAAGCTTTTTGACATTTTTTATTGGTTTCTTTTGTACAACTAAGTATAACTAAGATACTCTTAACATAAAAACACAAATTTTATGGTTTTTAACACCAAAATTTTGTCCACTTTTGGTTCGTGTACTATAACAAAAACGTACCCTTTTCGAGTCCTAAAACGCACACACAAACACTCACAATCACCTCATGGCGACTGATACCAATTGTAGAATACTAGTTAGTGATTAGTGATTAGAATTAAATGGGTGGTTACAAACATTTAAGTGGCAGGTTTGACTACATTAAATATTTTGTAACAACTTTTGCCTTCTTAAGTGGCAGATTTAACTACATTAAATGATCATATATTTAATTTGGTCATGTAACCACTTCCTAAATTATGAAAGATAATTATAGAAGAGATTAATTGGCCATCAATCTCTCAATAATTCCATTGACTAGGTTTTGAGTAAATCCCCTATAAATAGGGATCATAATTTCATGAAAAAACACATAGAATACAAAAACGCATAGAAACGCAGAGTTCTTGATCTGCGCCTAGAACAAGAACAAACACTTAGTTTTATCCCAAGGAGGTATTCGTGATACCCAGGCATAAGGTCGAATAATCTTCTTTGGAAAGTGATTACACGACTTCAAGTGATATCTGGTAACCATTTTTGATAATTAGCTAGGCTATTGATTATCTTCACCATGATCTGGGACACACAACAACCAACAAGTTATCTAATCGCACACACAATCAAAGCAAGAAATCTTAGAGAGAGAAAGAGTGGTTGGACACTCATGGAGAGAGAAACAAGAGAGAGAATATTAGATTACGAAATGAGCCAACACCCTTTCTAAGGCATGGAGAGGGTATTTATCCTATTACAATGTCCGGCCACCCATGGGCTTTCATGGGCTTTGCCCGAGTAGCTTACTTAAGTTCTAAATATTATCTACGAGATACGTTATACATATTTAGGAGTGACCGAGTCTTTTCTTGATTTCTAACATATATATAGGCACCAAGCAACTAAGAATCACCACAACACATCAACTAGTAATGTTAATTCTATTATAAGGGGAAATAACTTAAAACTTGGCTTAAAGCCTATAAGACAAAGTAAAAGACAGCAATTAAACTAGAGATAAAGAAAACAACTAAAAATCCAAAATCTTGGGATAACTATCATTTTTCCCATATAATCCGTAGGGTGAGACAAAACATCCATGCAGCTAGTGAAAAAAGTATAGTGGTTGGATGAAGATCCAAGGTGATGCCGAATGTAGGAAAATATGTAGTTGACCCAATTTAGGAGCATTTGGATTTCATGCCTAGTGGTGCTACAACATTGACAATACATGTTGTGGAGGTAAGGCATGTCATTTGGATGAACGATATCCAAGATGTTGTTTGGAAGGTTGGGAAAACCTTGATTTCTAAGATTTGGTGGTAAGTTTTAAGTGTTTTAAAGTTGAGGTGCATTGTTGTTAATGTTAACAAACAATGGTTGAGGTGGTAGTTGTTGTTTAAATCTGGGTGGTGGATGTGGAAATCCAGGTGGTGGTCAAGAGACACAAGGTGGTGGAGATAGATTTGAAGGCCTGGTGGTTAATTGTTCACAGTTGACACATAGGGGTCATTTTGTGACAAAGTTTATGGTGGAAGTTCTTGAGGTTTAATTTTCATTAGGATGACAAATCGGAGTTTAGGTAGAGAAGCAACATGAGTTGGTATTGGTGGCTCACTTGGAGATGCTGATGAGGTGCAGTGAGTGCTCCTACTAGAGGTGGATTTGAATAGAGCATGTGGTGGTGAAAGATATTTCTTTCTAGAAGGTGGTGATGGAGTTTTTCTCAATTTGGTGTTCCTTACTTGAGGATTCAAGGTTGACATAGGTAGGTGATTTAACCAGCGAATTAAGGTTTTCTCTTGATGTTGGGTGAATTTGTTTTGGATGAACTAGTCATAGTGATGAACTAGTGAGGTGTATGAGAGAAAGCAGTAAGAAATGTGAAGTGATTTGAGGTTGAGGGTGATGATTATATGGTGAAAGTGGTGATTTGAGGTTGAGGGTGATGATTATATGGTGAAAGTGGTGAAGTGTTTTGCATAATGGTTCTTGGATTATATAGAAAATATGATATATCCTAAAGTTTAAAATCTCACATAGTATCATGTAGCATGATTATAAGATAAAGTAGAAAAAGTTAAAAATTAAGAAAATTTGAAATTTGGTGGCCTCATGACCCATGGATCTACGAAAACAAGGGACGGATCTCCCTATAGTGGATCTATAGATCCGTGACATCCAAAAAAATGTCCAGAAGTTCTGTTTTGCAGCCAAAATTCAAAACAAGTAGCATGCAAATTTCATATTTCACAATCTAAAGGCATTACCGAGCTAGGTTATCTAGAAAGCATAAAGAAAGTCACCAAGTAGCATAGTTTAACGTTGATGTGTCGTTGTGTGGTTGTAATTTATGATTTCAAGTTTTAAATTTATATTTTGCCCTACTTTACCAAAAACAACACTTTAACGAGTAGTGTACCCGATCAGATGAGAGTTTTATGATAAGTAGGGCGTCGATCACTAAGAGCAAGAAACAATATTTCAATTTATTAATATTTTGGTTATCTAATCTAAGTTAGTTCTATTCTATGTTAAACCTATGCTAAACCTATGTTAATCCTAAATCTAATGGATAAGGGGTTTTTTAGCCTGAGAGACTGGCACGGGTTTTGTGGTGACTAAAACTAATTTAAGACACAATAACACATGCAAGCAAATTAACAAAAGATAAAAGAGCAGTCAAGCCATATATAAGAAAACTGTATTAGCCATGATTAATCCAATTAGAATGTTGGTTTGTTTATTTAGTGCAATGATTACTTATCTCGAGACAACATATCATTTTTAAGATTTAGGCGTTACTTCTTCCTAAGACCTAGATACAAAGAATTCTGTAACAATTAAAAATATCCGCATAAAGCATCCTTATTTGCTTATTATAATCTATCTTAAGCATTAAAGAAATGATGATCTTGTTAAACCCTAGCTCATAGAGACTTTACCCACTTACTGCTTAATTGCAATTCATACACTAGTAGTCCACTAACCAAGTCCTTACCAATTAATTAAAATGTACTCGTTCATCCCAAGGGTTACCTGCCGGTCCAACTAAGCTCACAATTTAAAGGCAAAGATAGGTCGTTATTTATGATCCTATTGGTCTAGATGTATAAATTACTAAATGGAGAGCCATCCCGACATCTAGATTACTTGGTCTGTATCACTAGATCCAGTTGAATGATATGTCGCATACAAAAGCACGTAAATAAGTATAAACTAATAAACATAAACAAACATTCAACAATAAATTAAGCAATCGAAATAAACAAAACCAAATATTCAAATCATCATAATAATGGCTACTACCCGAAGGTATTAGCCTTCAAACGTCATAATCAATACAAGAGTAACAATTTAGCCAAGGTAAACTAACCGAGTTAATGAATGATACCAAAAACTAAATGATTACAAGAGTATAAGAGATTACAAAGTTGTTTCCTATGGAATTAATTACGTTGCTTGACCTTTTATGCTCTTCTTCCCTTCTGAAAATCGACTTTTATGGTTAGGGTATCAAAAATATGATTTACCACACTGAAAACCTGTTTTTAGGTTTACTATTTATAAGGTCTGGAATTTGGTTGATACGGCGTATTGACTAAGGTCAATACAGTGTATTGGGGGTTTCTTAAAGTAGGGACCACGTTCGATATCTTCCAGAATATTTTATTACTATAACTTGAATACAGCGTATAGACTTCTCTGGATACGACGTATTGATCTTGTTCCTTCGTAGTCTTTAGTGAAGTGCAGAGATACACCGTATCTTCCTTGATGGATACGGCGTATTGGATGTCAGAGATAGTTTCTTCGTATTTCTTCGTTTAAGCTCTAGAATGCATGTCTTTTGGTTAATCTTCACCAAGTACTCCATAATTATTGTAATTCTTAAATACAAACGATTAAGTAACAATTCTTTTCAATAATTATATAAAATGGGTTAATTACATGGGATAAATGATGCTATAAAAGTGACGTTATTTGATGTCATCAAATATCCCCCCACTTGAATCTTACTTGTCCTATAGTAGCCTTTAGAAGTTTATAAAAATGTATCCCTAAGGATTTTTCCGTTTAAGCATTAATTGAAATATTCAAGTAACACAACCAAACACCTCACAATAATAGGTAATGACAACACTCAACTCATTCAACTAATTCTATGTGGTAACAAGGAAACTAATTCCTCATTTGCTCGCCATGACGATTTATTCTATCATAGGCTTGGCAAGGATACACATCTCCACCACTAGAGCTAAGGAGTAACAAGTTTATAAAGGTAAAATGGGTTTTTATTATAAGGCTTAGGGTTGATCATTCTACAATCTTTCACCAAAAGTACCACACCAACAAGGCAGCTGAAGCACACATACATGGCCGTAACGACAGAATAGACATATGTGTTCGATCACATCCTCATTCAAGTTTAACCAAGGGTTAGGATGAAGAATGATATAGGGTATGGATCTTCTAACTTTCACCAAAAGTAATAAACCAACAAGGCAGCTGAATCACGCATACATGGCCGTAACGACAGAATAGACATGCATGACTCGATCACATCCTCATTCGAGTAAAACCCAAGGTTAATGATTAGGAAAGGGAAATAAATTGTTGTTAAATAAAAATTACGAAAAAATAGACTAAGTCTAAAACAAATAAGGCACAAGTTGCTAGACACTTTTCCCGATCGTTACCATGATAAAGACACAACTATTTACAAACTTCTTGATCATAGATCAAAAACAAGAACCAAAGTTGATGTTCCCGTAACGGTCAACTTCCCAATCATCCCATACTTTACATACTTTTACAAGACAAGTGGCGATATCTACCACTTTATACAAAACTTTACATCGTTGACTTATAAGACGTATCAAGGAATTATCGATCCTTCATATAATTCATTCGGTTTTTGCTTTTACGAAACGATTATCTCTAAAATTTCCTTCTTTTTTGTTGTCATTTTTCTAATTTTTCTATTTTTTTAATCATACTAACTACGAATCTCGGTGTAATTTCACCATCTTCACGATCATAATAGTTCTGGATAATTATTTCGGTAATTCTTCATTCTTCAGGCATACCAATAATTGTGATGGTAGTGGAAATACATGAGTTTTTACTACTTTATACATTCCTATTTGCAATGTGCAAATTTCTTTCCAACCGTACCAAAGATAGAAAATGACACAAAACTCGGGAAATAAATACTTTACACTTTAAGCAACTAGAAATTATAAATGGACTTAATCTAACAGGGTAGGCTAAGGTGTAAAGGTGTAACAAAACAAACAACTGGTGTTATTCCTATAGGATTGGGTCTACGGGTTTTTCTATCTGATATTACTCTTATAATGAGAGTAAACAAAGGGTTTATACGGGGATTTAACTAACCAATGTAGTTAGTTAATAAACAACATGTATAGGATTTTTGGGTGTAATCCTAAAAATTTACTAATTTAAACAAGTTACTCCATCTAAATCCATAGTACTCATTACTGTGATCTTAAATAGATATACCAAGCCAAGTTTTAAAGTCTACAACATCACCGGCACACTCATATTTTTATGAAATTTGGGTAAACATTTGGAAACGGATAAGGTCAAATCCTCACAATATTTAATAAGGGTTGTTGTGTGCGGGTTATGTAACAAGTAATTTCACAAAAGTATGCTTGAAAAGTTATTAAATTTGAGCATAATTTAAGCATTTTAATGTGAGAAAGAGGACAAGTATACATTCTAATTCCCATCCCCCCACTTAAATTATACAACGTCCTTGTTGTATAGATAAAACATTAAAAACGAGAATTAAAAGAATTAGAATGAGAAACTCTCCTGATATTTTGCTTGGTAGATTCTCCATGTAGATTTAATGAGCAAAAATTCCAGATTGTAGATACTTCACCAACATTGTCAATTTCTTTGCAGTGGGATCCTGTACAAAATTTAGGAAAAACCATGCATTCCTATCTCTGTACCTACGGTTAATTTAAACAAAACTAAACTGTATAGGAGACCAATACGACGTATCCATAAATGGAATATGCCGTATAGAGACCTATAAAAAGTATCTAAATACAGGTCAGTTTGCCGAATACGCTGTATGGACAGAACTGACAATAATTCTTTAAAAGTGCATAAAAAAGCACTGATAATGTCTAGACATTCAATATGCCGTATCGTATGGAGCGGATACGCCGTATTGATGTCTGAGAAGACAGACTCGATAAAAATAAATAAAAATCCGGGTTGTCTCCCGGGAAGCACTTTTGTTTCAGCTAGTCTTTAAGTTAGACTTTTTCTTCAGCTTCTGCGTCGTATTTTCTTCGAATTCGATGACCTCTCTTTCGTCCATATCGATATTTCCATCATAGTACTTCTTTAATCTTTGGCCATTAACTTTAAAAAAAATTCTGTTTTTATCGGTGATTTCCACGGTCCCATACGGATACACAGTTTTAACCATGTTTGGACCGTACCACTTTGATTTGAGCTTACCTGGATGCATCTTAAATCTAGAGTTAAATAGCAATACCTTGTCTCCCACCTTAAAGTTTTATCCCCTCGGAGCCTAGAGTCTTGCCATCTCTTAGTTCTCTCCTTGTAGATGTGGGTGTATTTATATGCTCCATCTCTTAACTCCATTAGTTCATTAAGTTCCATGAAATAGTTTTTTGTTGCGGTTATGAGATCTATATTACATTGTTTTAGTGCCCAATATGATCTATGTTTGATCTCCATAGGTAGGTGATAAGCTTTCCCATAAACCAACCTAAAGGGGGTACATCTAGTAGGCATTTTGTAGGCGGTTCTAAATGCCCACAATGCATCATCAGGTTTTTCAGACCAATTCTTCGGGTTATAACCAACCGACCTTTCCAAAATACATTTAATAGCTCTATTGGTTGCTTCAGTGTGTCCGTTGGTTTGAGGGTGATATAAAGTAGAAAATTTATGAGTTACTCCATATTTTTGCAAGGCTTTTTCTAATTAAGAATTACAAAAATGTGTCCCTCGATCACTAATTAAAGCCTTAGGAACTCTAAACCTTGCAAACAACCTTCTTAAAAACTTAATCACAATGAGGGCATCGTTCGTAGGAAGTGCTTGAGCTTTGACCCATTTTGATACATAATCCACTGCTACTAATATATATTTATTTCCCCTCGAGTTAGGAAAGGGACTCATAAAGTCTAGTCCTCATATATCAAATACATCACATACCTTAATGTTGTTTTGAGGCATCTCACTCCTTGATGATATGTTTCCTAACCTCTAACATGCATCACATCTCATTACGTAATCTTTAGCATCCTTAAAGATACTAGGCCAAAAGAATCTAGATTCATAGACTTTTCTTCTAGTAATTGACGCACTATGATGTCCTCTAGTTGGTCCAAAATGTTAGTGTTCCAAGATTTCAATGATTTCGCTTCCAGTAACGCATCACCTCATTACATTGTCCGGGCATAGCTTGAATGCGTATGGTTCATCCTAAAAATAATTCATTCTTAAGAGAAAAATCTTCTTCTTTTTTCAGGTGTCCAATTCGGGGGCACAATCTTTCTAACAATATAATTAACATAGTCAGCATACCATGGTTTGTCGTCATTTAGCTCGGCTTTCAGTATCATTAGATGTTCGTTGGGAAATTCATCCATGATTTCTTCTTCTGTGAATGTTCCCAAGTCTGGCTTCTCAAGTCTTGACAAGTGGTCCGAAACTAAGTTTTCTGCCCCCTTTTATCCTTAATCTTGATGTCAAACCCTTGAAGAAGCAGAACCCACCTTATAACCCTTAGTTT
>BQNB010134009.1:0-17790 GCA_026074375.1 Tanacetum coccineum | reverse complement strand
TGGTGCTCTTTGTTACCCTACAAATGATAGCGAAGATCTTGGAAAATTACAACCAACAGCTGATATTGGAATATTCGTTGGATAAGCACCAAGCAGGAAAGGTTATAAAATCTACAACAAAAAAACCAGACGAATTATGGAAACTATTCACCTTCAATTCGATGAGCTAACTGAGCAAATGGCTCCTGTGCAACTCAATACAGGACCCGCTCCTATGTTTCTGACGCCTGGACAGATAAGTTCAGGGCTCGTACCAAATCTGGTTTCTCCTACTCCACAAATAAAGAACTAGATATTTTATTCCAACTAATGTTTGATGAATACCTAGAACCTCCTCGTGTTGAAAGTTCGGTTTCTCCTACTCTAGCAGTTCCAATTCCAGTCAATTCAGTCGGTACACCTTCATCTACTACCATTGATCAAGATGCACCTTCTCTAAATCATTCACCATCATCTTCGGCATTACAATCTCCAAGTATACATCAAGGCGTTGCAGCTGAATCTACTCTCGTGGAAGAAAATTCGTTTGCTCCTGTTGACAATGATCCCTTTATAAACATATTTGCTCTAGAACCTACTTCTGAAGCATCATCATCTGGGGATGTTAGTTCAACAGAATCAACCTATGTCACTCAAACACTTCATCATCTCAGAAAATAGAGCAAGGATCACCCACTTGATAACGTCATTGGTAACCCATCTCGACCGGTATCCACCAGAAAACAACTTGCAACTGATGCCTTGTGGTGCTTGTATAACTCTGTACTGTCAAAAGTCGAACCAAAGAACTTCAAATCTGCAATAACTAAAGATTGCTGGTTTCAAGCCATGCAAGATAAGATTCATGAATTTGATCGACTTCAAGTATGGGAATTAGTACCTCAACCAGACTGTGTCATGATAATTGCTCTCAAGTGGATTTACAAAGTTAAGCTTGATGAGTATGGTGATGTTCTGAAAAACAAGGCACGGTTAGTGGCCAAGGGATATCGATAAGAGGAAGGCATTGATTTTGAGGAATCCTTTGCACCGATTGCACGCATCGAGGCTATAAGAATCTTCATCGCCAATGCAGCCAGTAAAAACATGACCATCTATCAAATAGATGTCAAGACAGCATTTCTTAATAGCGAATTGAAGGAAGAAGTCTATTTTTGTCAACCAGAGGGGTTCGTTGATCCAGTCCATCTAACACATGTTTATCATTTGAAGAAGGCTTTGTATGGTTTAAAGCAAGCTCCTCGGGCGTGGTATGACACCTTGTTATGATTTCTTCTGGACAACAAATTTTACAAAGGTGTAGTTGATCTGACACTATTCACTCAGAAAACAGGCAAACATATTCACCTTGTTCAAATATATGAAGATGATATCATATTTGCCTCGACTGACCCTAAAGCGTGTGACATATTTTCTAATGAGATGAGTTCTAAATTTCAAATATCAATGATGGGATAAATGTCTTTTTTCCTAGGTTTACAAGTTTCTCAAAATCCCGGAGGCATTTTTATTAATCAATCAAAATTTGCTCTAGATATATTAATGAAATTTGGGATGGATTTGTGTGATCCTGTTGATACACCCATGGTAGATCGAATTAAACTGGATGAGGACCCCTTAGGGACTCCAGTTGACCAGACTCGATTTCGTAGTATGGTCGGCTCCTTAATGTACCTCACTACCAGCAGACCCGAACTTGTATTCGTAGTATGATATGTGTGCTAGGTATCAGGCATCGCCTACCAAAAAGCACCTTGAAGCACTTAAACGGGTCTTTCGGTATCTCAGAGGAACCATTAATTGACGATCAACAAACTTCAAACGAGAGAATCTTAATCACAAATCCCCGGCAGCGGCGCCAAAAATTGATTCGCTAGAATCTATATATACGTAATAATAAAATATATAATATGATGGAAAATTACCAAATTACCCTTGAGGACAAAGGTAAAAAGGAAAATCTTCACAAATATATATAATATAATACGTATATAAACCGGGAAGTATGATTCCCGGGTCGTTATCCCCCAACGATTTGTGAAATTGAAACCACGTTTGATGTTCGGACAATGATTTGAATTGAAGACAAAGATTGATTTGATTATCTACTTTTAAAAATTAAAATAAACAAATTATAACAATTAAGCACGAGGACAAATAACGGGAGACCAAATTTTAACTAAATACGCAAAACGGGACCCCTAAACGGAGGTCAAAAACCCTAAATTTCTTGAAATAAACCTAACTTAAAATTTTCTTTTTAAATGGACTCTATTTGACTAAAAAGTATGTTTAAAGAAAACTAGAACAAAAACGGAGTTGAAACGAGCTTTAAAATACAAAAAACGAAAATAGGGACAAATCCCGTTTTTAAAAATCGAATTTTTACAAATTAGACCCTATGAAAGCAAAACTAATTTTCCTATGAACTTTATGATAAAAGAAAATTTTCTAAAAAAGATTTATATTTTTTTGATTATTTTTCTATTTTTTATGATTTTTTAAAGTTTTTAATGAAAATAAATGTTTAAAAATACTAAACGAACTATAAAAATTCTAGAAAAATTACAGAAAATATCTTATACTAATTAGAACCTAAGAAAAATAAGCTTGAGATCACAGCTTATTGAATAAGCTGCGAAATAAGCTGGAACAGCTTATTAAGCTTAAAAGGGCAAAACGTGTATAAAGAATAAATTGTGTAAAGATATAATGAAAAAGACCCAAGGGCGCAGTGGTAGTGAGTGTGTGTTGTGGTGTTATAAAAGGGTAGAATAGTGTTGAGGTCGGGGGTTCGAGTCTTGCTCACCCCCGACTTCCACTTTCCCCTTTTTTTATTTTTGAAAACTTATAAAAGAAAAGTTGTTAAGTACCTAAAAATAAGCAATTTTAATAAAAGAGACTATTTATGAAAAGCCCTAAATAAGCTGAAAATCAGCTTATAAAATGACAGAAACTACTTATCTACTTTTTTTTTGTTTTTTTTTAACGGATTTTTAGAAGTTTAAAAAGCTAACTAAAAGCTATACTAATGAAATTATAAGCTATTATTACTAAAGCTATCCTAATGAGCTTAAAAGGAAAGAAATAAGCAAAACGGACATAAGCTATAAGCTGAAGAGTTAAGATCAATATAGACCCAACATTTGTCATAGACCTAATGAACCAATCATAGCCACTCATTTTTTTATCAAAAATAAAAAAACCTATTTTTCACCTTTTTTTTTAAAATAAAATATCTTACAAACGGTAAATCGTCACACGACAAAAAATACACCATCGCGACGAGTATTTTTTTATCTTTCAGTAGACGGGTGACACGATATACTTTCGGAAAAAAAAATTTGATTTTTTTTTTCAGTCACGAATTGCGAAAATCATATATGATTCGTATAACGAATCATATATGATTCGTATAACGGATCATATATGATTCGTATAACAGATCATATATGATTTCATAAAATCATATATGATTTCATAAAATCATATATGATTTGTGATTCCGACAAACTTTTTTTCAATTTTGTTTCAGTTTACGAATGCGAAAATCATATAATGATTCGTTATGGGGGGACGAATCATATTGATTCGTACAAGATCATATATTATTGATTTCATAAAATCATATATGATTTCATAAATCATATATGATTTTATAAAATCGTATATTGCTTCATAAAATCATAAAAAAAAAGTTCGTCGAAAGTACATAGTGTCGCCCATCTATAAAAAGATAATTTAATTCTCGTCGCGATGATATGTTTTGTTTTGCGTAACGAATAACGGTGTGTGGGATATTTAATTTTTAAAAAAGAGGTGGAAAGTGGGTTTTTTTTATTTTTGATGAAAAAATGAGTGACTATGATTGGGTCATTCAATCTATGACAAATGTTGGGTCTATATTGAACTTTTGGCATAAGCTGAAACCTCAATGAGCATCTAAATTGAAAACAGCAGCCAAACAGACCCTTAAGCTCACTTTGAGCTTAAAATTAGCTAGCAAATAAGCACCCTATGAAGTGAAACTTGGTTCTTCTAAAAACTTGCTTAAACTCTACTAGAAAATGCTTATCAAAAGAGCTTAAACCAACAAGAGCTTATTAAAAAAAACTTGTAAAAACAGACAGCAAGCTCAACATGTACTGAGTTTGCTTTGGATTTGAAAAAGACAAAAGGCCAATTTGCAGCTTAAATTCAGATTAGCAAATGAGATTAATTTGAAAAAGCAAATTGAAAAAGTTGATTAATAACCTAAAAACTAATTGTGCTATAAAAACCAAATCCTAAGAATGTAAGGTATGTAATGGAATTTGCGGACTGTGATATGTTTCAATGTTATGTAAACGGTATTATGTAAAATCATAAAAAGTTTCAAAGACCATCGTGTCATTCACAATGTCATGAGAAAGTCTTAGTATTTATATAAATAAATTCTATATAAAACACGTGTAAAATATTTGCAAACTAAAAGCATATTAGGACATGATAAACACTAAAAATGTTTTTAAACTACAAATGCAAAATGAGTTGACAGATTTGAACCTAATTGAATCTAACCTATGAAAACTTTATTAACCTAACCTAACTTATAATCCTAACTTAAACTGACTTAAATGAGAGATTTAAAACAAATATCAAAGACCACAAAGGCCACAAGCAGTACTAACTTGTGGTTTGTACTGCTGTGCCAAACACCCTCTTAACACTCATTTTTGCTTATGGTAAACAGATCTAGCAATCGAAACTTTGGTAGTAAATAATGAACAACTTTTAAACACACTAATAAGCAATCCTAAGCATACAATAAGCCAGAAACAATGCTCTACTAATTATGCTAATTATTTTTTAGTTTTTGTGATTTTTAAGACAAAATTACTAAAAGCTATGAATTAAACTAAAAAAAACATACAATCAAACTAGTTTAATAAACAAAGTAACACAAATTTAAACACAAGTAAGCAACAAATAAGCATAATAAGCAAATCTCAAACTAGGAATTAAAGACATAAATAAAAAATGAGGAACTTACAAGGATCTTTAGCTAAACAAAAGCTCATTTTGCTCAAAGAGCTTGTCCATAGATCTGGCTTATTGTAAATAAGCCAGTATAAGTCCAATGAACTCTTCCGTTTCTAGTTCATCATCCAAAAAGCTCCAAGTCCAATAAGCAAGGGTATTTAGCTGTTTTTTAGATTTAAGTAGATTAAGATCTTATTAATAGCTCAATTTGAGCTTAGAGACTTGTAAGAGCTTATGATAGCTTGTTGTGAGCTTATGAAATAATAACATAACTTTTGAAAAGGATTAAGAGCTTATAAGAGAAAACATCTTATAAAACTTGAAATTTTGATTTTATTAATAACTAAGAGAGATTACAATGCTTTGAAAAACGAATTACAAAAGCTTAAAAGAAAATTACATTTTTAACTAAAAATTACAAAAGAGCTTATTAAACTAAAAATTTTCAGGAAAAGAAGATTATGAAGAGAGCTAAAAAAAATATCTCGTGTGAAGGTGAGAGAGTCCTTTTATAGCTACCAGGAGAAGCTTCTAGGCTCCAAAATCAGTTACACGCTCTTCTCGATCCCTGCCCTTCATTCCTATAATCATTGGATGCTTCCTTAGAGCCGTTGGATCACTTCTTTGCTCACACGGATTGCCAGCGTGGCAATTCGTAATTGTGACAGGTTTGTGCTTCTTTTATGAGTAGCTCGAGTGTAAAAATCCCTTTCTTTACTTTGCCCGTGTGTCATATCAAGTGGGTTTGGACCAATGAGAACATTTTGATGATGTTTTATCCTGCCAACATGTACTTTCACCCTTGAATTACCCATCCACACTGTCAATTTAACTTTGCCCCTTGATTTGAGCTTGAGGTAAAATGAAAAAGACAGTGAATAGTGCAAACCACTTTTCCTGCTCCTTTTCTTTTATAATGGGGTGTTTGATTTTTACCCGGGTAATAACTTGGACTTGTAAAAGGATTTTGGGCCGGGTTTTTGGGATTGGGCCCGAGCTTGGTTTAGTTATTAGGAAGTAACGGGTGTTAACTCTTTTAGTTATAAGAGTTAACACCGTTAGGGCTTTAAGGATTGTTTTTGTAATTTGGCTAATTTTGAGGGACTGGTTTGGTAATTTTGGATTTTGTCTTTTTATGGTTGACCATGTTTGACTGAAAGTTGATTTGAGTTGACCATTGTTGACTTTTGATAGCATTCTCCGGGCTCTTTGTGTGCTCTTACGTTCCCGTGTTCGTGTTTGTCCGGTTTTGACCGTTTTCTTGCGAAGTTTGCAATATCCGTACCTACACAATCACAAAGACAAAACAAGCAATATACAAGCATTTAAAGCATAATTTTGTCTTTTTATGGCCTATTTTGATATGAAACGGATATGTGTTTTCACACATATCAACAAACTTTAACAACTTTTTCCAGATGAGACATGATTGATGAAGATTTCAATAATAAAGGAGTATGACTACTCGGATAGTTACATATAATGCCTAAGTAATGGTAATGATCACGATGTTAGATTTTAGGACTTAACTTATAAAAAACTGTCATTAAGAGGCTTCAAATCTATGTATCAAGAATACCAACAATATCATCCTCCTTTAGTGAGAGATACTTTACACCATTGAACTCAACCTTTGTCCCAACATAATTTCGAGTATATAACTGGGGTAACAATCTGAAATAAAAAATAGTAGATTTTAAGCATTACAAAGATTACTAAACCAATCTAACCAACTGAATGTAATATTCTTTTACATCTACTTGAACCTTATTAAAAAACGAAAGCTTTATATTAAAGATAAACTCTTTACGGGGCTGCTTTGAGCTGGAGACCAAACTTTAATCTCATAGTTCCACAGGGCACAAATGGTAGTGTTGACGACCACATCAAAGAATGTCTTGTGCTTTAGATCAAGAGCAAGGTAAGCCAAAAAAGATTACGTCGGATAGGGTTAAAAGCTGCTAAATTTCGACCATTTCAGAACAACCGTCCAAATTTCAACCTAAGCATTATTTAATCAGTACGAAAAAAAGCGTCCAAGAGGCGTGTTGTGTCACCTGCCATGGGAGAGCAAAATGGGAGAAGAAATGGTCTAATTGTAGTCTTACATAAACTCCTTTTAGTTAAGATAAACTGCATGTAAAGAGTTCATTAAAAAATTTAAATCAATATTATGTACATTATAATCCCATGTAGTCATCAAATGTCGTATTACATAAAGATCAAGCTGATAATCCAGGGGCGGCGAGGGTTTTCTTTGACCATGTTCTTGGCAACAATATTTCCACCTGGCAAATCTAACCCTTTATCACCCAACGGCTTCAATGTAGTGCACTGTAAAACAATATTATGTACATTGCTTGTGGCTATGTCAAAGCCATGTTCATTATAATCCCATGTAGTCATCAGATTTTAATATTCCAATCCTCTATATTTAAAGAACATACTAGAAAATACTCTAATACATACATGTATTATAAACTATCACAAATAAGTAATCCCAAACACTTTCAAAGTTGTTTCTTCTTTTAAGAACAAACAAAGATTAGTACGTTTATGAAAATAGGAATAGAGGCCCAATACATTAAAATATTGGTTTTTTATTTATGAAATAAAGTTAGTACGTTTATGAAAACAGAAGTTGCTTTCTTTTGAGAACAAACATGGATACAAATAAATTATCTTAAATCTACTATTCAGTTGAAGCATGATGGTATACATCTAAAACATAACAGAATAAACACGGACACTATTCCTACTAACCACACAAACACTGACAATGACGATCTATTTTTTAATAATTAAACAAAGTTTAATGATTCACATATGTAACGAACCTTATTTAAGTACTAAGTGACCATTTTTATAAGGATTCATACCCAAAGAAGCAATAAAGATTTCAAGAGAATGAAATTGTAAAGCTTAAAGGAACGACATTTACCCGTTCAGTGTTTTCTTACGTTTTTAAGCCACTTGTCGCTTACGGTTTAACACGAACATTTGCATGATTTGCATTCCCGCCACCATAAACCACGGGCCCTCTAACATTTTAATATTTTCAGCGCAAATGATCAATATATTGTCTTCATTTTCAACGGTCCAAACATAATTACTCATTTGTAATATAAACTTGTAGGATATTAATAATCTTTGATATAAGCAAGAACTAGTGAGAGAAAAGGGTTGGATGAATTTAGAGAGAGAAAGTAAATGGAAAATGAAATGTGTATTATGATGTGTGAAAAATAAACAACCAACCACCTCTCCAAGGCATGGAGAGGTGTATTTATACCCTAACATAGCACATGGGCTTGAGCTTGCATTGGTTTATCCATGGGCCTTTTGCTAACTAACCTATTAAGGTTCTAAAAATAACTAAACGAGCTATCTATAGATATTAATGGAAGTGACCGACACTTTCGTGTTCCTAACAATCTCCCTCTAAGGGAGGTCACTCCATTGTACAAAAACTTAAACCTTAGCATACTATTGCCTGGATGGTTTCATTCTTGTAGCTCGCCAGACTTGAATTTATTCATTACTTTTTACTTGTGAATATGTTATAGTGTCTTGACTTTTAGGATTGGACGCACATTCCTGTTGACTTGTAAGCTTTGTATGCAATCTTTGAGTTTCTTGAGATCATCATCCAATCATAATCTATATTCGCCATCTTATGAGTTTTGCTATCTTGTGTACTTGCAACTTTTGGATCGACATGCTCATACTTTCCTTGATTCTTTAACTTGAAAGCTTTAATGATGCATCTTTCTCGAAGTTCTTTTGCTTTAACACTTCGTCGCTTCGAGAAGGAATTACGGTATCAGAGTAGCGGAAGTCTTGAAACATGTACTTGAGCTTTCATGAACTTTATAAATGTATTGGTTCGAGTTATATGAAGCATGCGGCTATGAATCTTGTGAGTCAGCTGGAACCAGGTACCTCTATTTCCATCTTTATTTGTTCCTGAAATAAAACAGTTAGAAATAAAGTAGGGGGACGAACATAGCTTTGTCATTCGCCCGTGTTTGGTTGGAGTAACCTTCGAATCCGTGAAGATCGACCTGTGATCAGGTAGATTCAATTTAAGAAGAATCTCCTTGACAGGGTTTCCAGCTGTAGTATTGATTCTTTCTAACACATATGTATTAGATTCATCATACTCAACATGTTCTCATTATCGTAACGTCTCCAAAGCAGACAACATGATAAGAGTGAACCAGTGAGTTACTATCTCACCGATTAAATGAAAAATTGATTTGAAATCTATCACCATCACTTGCCTAAAGTGATATTTTGTGACACATGAGATGATTTTTGGTATTTCAAAATTTCATTTTAATCGTCGATCCATAACTGGACAAGGTTTGATTCATATATATAGAATCGCACATTGTTTCTTCTCCCAATTGTTCAACAAGTTTGATTCATAAGAATCGCACAAGTCACCTACCATGAGCTTGTTTGATGTTGGCTCAAGCAGGATTTCCATCTTCACTGTGAATTATATCACTCGATGTTCTGGCAAAATCACAAGGATATGCGTAGGACTCTTAATGTATATCTTGTTATTCACATTGTGTGACTAAGCAAGCATAATTTGACAAGTGTCCTAATGAGATTTATGGATGATCTCTTTTGGCTCTAGACTCAATAGTGGCAATCTTATTTTTTAGTGTGATCAGAGACTAGAGCTGAAGTGCCACTTTTCAATAACAACTAATCGGATCTTGTGAGAAAGAAGTCAATAGGAATTCGGTGTATACTCTCGTGAGTTTTGAAACAAAGTCTTTCTGACTTTGAGTGGCTGGGAAGGGGTTGTGCATAGCGTCATTGGGTCCATGATGTCTTTAATGTCAGACAACAACTTAGTGTTTCCAACAGTAGATGTAGTGACCCGGTTTCTGCCTAAAGTGTACGAAGGGCTTCTTTCTTTTCACCTTTTATCTTAACTTTTCTTTTTCATTCTTCAACCCCTTCAGTGATTACCGAGACTTCATGACTATTACCTTGTTGGGTTTATTCCAGTAATAGCTCCATCTCAGTTGACACTCTTCCTGATTATCACTTTATCTCCTTTTGTATCATACCTAAGGACTTCTACACTATCTAGTGGATATCCCTGGGTAGATCCCTCCGGTTCTGGCTGGATCATGGGATTTGAATACCTATGCCTAACCACCTTATAACTCCATAAATTTAAATACATGGTCGGTCTTTTGGGTATTTCATCACAATCCTTCCAAAATCTTTGAAAAGTTCAATCAAAGTGTTTGATATAAATATCAAAAGATTTAACACTTTGAAAGTTTTTCATTATCACTAAAAACTCCCCCTTAACATGTGCATCGATATCGTAGTACATGCTAAGTGTAGAGTGCACAAAGTCTATTTTATGTGATCACATTTCGATACAAGTTAGGTTCAGTTTAATCACATTTTCTCCCCTTACCCAAAATGTTAATCCCTTGATATTTTAGATATCAATTGATTAAACGTTCGGGGACAAAATCTTATGGAATAACATATATAAACATTTTAATGTTCCCCCTCAAATTATGAGGTATATTATATAGTGTTGAGTATGAAATTTTGAAAGATTGTGAATTTTATGAAAAATTCTTGAAAAATCATCGTACTCGAACATTATATAAGTTGTGACACCTGTAAAAATTCAGGTTTTACTTTTTACCATTTAGGTTTAACTACTTACCGTAAAACTATCAAATTACCACTTAATCTCAAAAGGAGGTTATCCTAGGAGTGAGATACAATATTATAGGCTATAGAGAGCCTAAGTACCATGTAAACGTCGTTAATATTTCATATTAAGTCTAAAAAGGAGATTTTTAGAGGCCCTACATTAGAACCAATACGATCATATCTTTCGCATTATTTCAGTGAACGAAATATTTTTTTATGTCTTTGTGACTCCCAACACTCAAACAAAACCCTAAAATGAGTTATCTATCAGTAGTAAAACATCCTATTATCTTTCTCTTAAAACTTTAAATACCCATGTACGTTTATTAAACCGCTAATCACCCTATTTCACCCAATATTCATTTTTACTTCCGTATAACGTACCGTAAACCCAACTCATCATATCTAACACTCAAGTAAACCTTAATTACCCTAATTACCCATGACTAAATAAGTTTTACACACTAAGTACCCTAAAATTTAGTTAACACAACTTAATTACGCCAAAAGCCAAATTATACTTAACACTTGCTAATTTTTCATATTACCTATATTAACGTCTAACTTTATTTTGTCATTTACATTGTAGGCTAACGAGCGACGCAAATGAAACACGTCTAGCCTGTCGAGCTAGACGAGAGCCTCTGTTTGCATGACAAGTACACGACATGCATGGTGCAACCCATACATGATCCTTGTGTACGTACGAATGCCGAGCTCTTGTAGGGTTGCACATGAAAATGGAGACATAGGCGTCGTCCTAAAATATACTAGTGTAAAACATGTCATTAACGAAAACAAATAACGAACCAAGAAACTTTATAAAAACTTTAACTTGACACATCTATGTGATTATAAAATGTTGGCTCCCTAGGGACGAGTAGACACTAGGTTAAACGTGATTTACATAAGGTTGCTTATGTTGTGACCTCGACAAAACCCTACCTAGGCACACCAGGAAGAGGCTGGATAAACCACAGTGGGCTGCTGCCATTGTTGCAGTAGTGGCTCGCTGTTGGGTAGTCACAGACTCTAAGGAACTCGAGCAAAGTATACTCGTTGGTTCGTACCAAGACCTCAAGTACCTTGACACCGGGTTGCATCATGAGACGCACCATAATGCATGCAAGCAATCCATAAAAGCCTGCTGCTTTTGTCGCAGCTGTTAAGCCTGCAAAGGACCTAACAACGTCCTTGTGTCTCGGTGTTTAACTAGCTCGTGGCTAACCATATAAAACGGGATCATACGGGGTGAATGGGAAAACCTAGTTATACATGTTTAAGTACATATTGTGGGGAAGAAGAAACCACAACAGTGGTACCAACCCCAATGTTAGGCTCGACAGGAAACATAAAAAGAAATAGGAAGTATGCCATGTGTTTTGTTGTATTGTATAGGAATAATGCATGAAACACTTTCTAAAACTTGCATGTAACTTCACCTGACGAAAGAAGTATTAAAACATAAATGTTTTTCGAGTCCTTTGGGTCGTTCTATGCCGAGACCCAACAAGTTGATAAACTAGTAATGAAACAATACTATTACAAAAGGGTAGAAAAGTTATAAATGACGATTTTTGAGTAACTAGGAATAATAACGACGAATTTAAATTATAAACGTAAAAACGAATTTAACACGGGTTTTATATAAACTCTTTGACACTAAAGATATTTAAAAGCTTAACCGGGTTTAAAACGTAAAAGTAATAGGATTAAAGGCGTAGAAAATTTAAATATAAAGAATTAAACATTCGATAAATACTATTTTAGGAAATTAAGGGATTACATGTGATAATATGGAAACTAAAGGGGTTAATTGTGTAATTTACTAAATGTAGAAAATAGAGAAACTAAAACTTGTTATTTTGAAAAGTTTAAGGATATTAGACATAAATAGATCATTTTTATAAATTAATTAAACAAAGAAAACGAACTGAAAAATATAAAATCTGGCAAGATTACGAATTTATTTAACGACTATAGTATAGACAAGATCCCAAAGATAGGTAAATATAAGTTACAACGTATAATTTTATGTATATAAACTTATAGATGTAAAGTCGTGTATCATCCCTATAGCCAACGGTTTAAATAACCTTTTAAAAACATAAAACGTTATCTCATAAACGACAATGCCTTTTATGACCCATTTGCATAATTCATTTCATACATTGAGTTTTAGAATATAAACTCAGATTTGTCATAATTACTTAGGTATTTGACCAAGTTACTATTTGACGTGCATTGATCCATTATCAATTCCGGACGATTAACTGACAAGGTGAGTTTTCATAGCCCCTACTCTACTGTTTTAAATCATCTTTTGGGGGTGAGAACATTGCTTATTTCAAATGTGTGAATACAAGTACAATTACTCATTACTGATTGGTCTAAGTCCCGATTTAACCCAAGTTGCTATCTGCCCGAATTATCATGAACCGTCAATTGCTTGACCCATTAGGTTGGTTAAGTGAGCGCGAATGTTATGGATAGATCTATCGGGATTGACATCCCTGTTTGTCTTGTACTGACATTTGTCAAGCAAACACAGTTTCATTTGAGTCATATTACGGGTGTCCCGGGTTAGACACTTGCAAGGGCATTCCTTCATCGTTGGTATATGTTAACGCTTCAGTGTCATGAGCTTAGACAATAGTAATGCAATTTATATGACTTTGTATCTGTTATATTGTCATATGTGGATGAAATCTTGTGATTCATAAACACTACATTTTTCTGCTTAAACAAACCTATGAACTCACCAACTTTATGTTGACACTTTAGCAATGTTTTCTCATGTATTAAGAACGAAGATGCTATATGAAGTCTCATGCATTGCAGTCATTTCCCGTTATCTGAAGATCACTTATACTATTTAAAAACGATGTCGTACTCTCTATTTTTATGCTTCCGCTGAATGTTTAAACAATTTATTATTTCCTAATTCAAGTGATCAATTTTCTTAAAACGTCTCATATAGAGGTCGTTCTGTATTGCTTAGAAGTATGATAATCATGAAGTCACACGCCCTCGGCTGCCATTATACTCTGATATTTTGGGGGTGTAACCATAATAAGAGCTTAACAGTCCCCGTTAAAGCTTAAGGGGGTTTTTGGGCTTTTGTTCAAGCTTTTTGGCCGGTTTATATTTGAAAGAGATTTTGGCCCATTTGGTCTTTATAATGTTATTTAAATGGGTGTTGACTAAAAATCACTAAATTTTAAATTTTAAATTATGTACCCACCCAATAAAGGGGTACGGGTAGGCCCATTAATCATTTCTTCGATTACAGCTTTGAACTTTGACTGTTGACTTTTGAGGTTGACTTTGATCTAACTTTGGACTTTTCCACGCTTATCCATTCCGGCTCGGATTTTGTCCGTTTTTGCATTGATTTTATAGTCTGTTTCTTCGATATCCGTTTCTGCACAATATAAATGAAAACATAAAAATACAATGTATTTTTGGTAACGTTTTTAAGTGCATTTAAGCTGATTTTTAAAGGTAAAAGGTATGTGTAATTAGGCACATACCAAAATCCCCCATACTAAGGTATTGTGTGTCCTCACGTAATGCTATAAGTAAACACTTAAGAAAACTAAGAATCTCAATCCCCCTCGAATAATAACCTCAAAAAGTAGCTAAGTATCATCAAGGGGAAGAAAGAGTCAAGAGTTTAGAAAGCTCCTTTTTACCCATTAAAATGTATTCACTTATCCTACACATATTTTTGATTTTTTCATTTTTCTATTTTTTTTACTATTCATATTAGCAACTATCTAGAAACGTTTGACTTCGTTATATTTATAACTTATAAGAGATCATAAACAAGATGCATTTTAATCCTAAAATGCCCAAAAAGGATAAATTCATCGTCCCCCCCATGCGCGCGACTTTTCCTTATTTCAAACCAAGGCTTAAATCGAAATTCACCGTTGAATATAATTAAGATTCTAACACTACCATATTGTGCAACTTGTACACTTTTCACTCCCGACAAATATTATATAATTAGGTGAATGTGTCATTTGAATTTCAACATGGATCAACAGATTTTGCAAAACTCGATCATCACGTACCACCTGAGAATCAGAGTATTTGAAGGCGAGATCATCCCATGTAGCGACTTTCGTCTCGGCACATCCCAACCTTGCGGCTAAGTGACCAGGCTTTTGACACCCCACAGAGACTAGTATCGAGACTCACGGACCTTCGGTTTCAAAAACTCTTAGGTTTCCCGTATATACATAGCTTATTTAGAAAAACTTAAAATGAAATAGTCTTAGTTCAAAAGCATATTTAAATTTAAGAAAAAGAGATTTTCCCTATATTTATTAACTCACATTTACTACACTTAATATAATTATTCATTCTTAAGGAAATCCTCGACCTTTTAGAAGGCTGCAACATCGGTTGTGAGCCGGCAAGATGCAGCAAACTTTTATCAGTCTCGGATTATTATTCTTACTATGGGCTTTCTTTAGAAGGCTGCAACATCGGTTGTGAGCCGGCAAGATGCAACAAACTTTTATCAGCCCACAGTTTATAATTATTACTCATTTTTTCATTTTTTTCCTTTTTTTAAACATATAATACCATGATATAGAGAAAATTCCGTTTTAGAAAATTTAAGTATAAATTTGAACTAAGACTAAAATTATTACTACCGACTACATTTTAAATTCAAAAATTGTTGATTTAAGTTTAATTTTCAAAAATAACACGTATTATTAGTCCGGTTAGAAACTTATGGGATAAAAAGCCACAAACTACACTTATGAGCTCTTAAGATTTCCAAATAATCCTTGTTTAGCATCCAACTCATACTTATCATTTTTCGTTCTTCGCGAAGATTCGCGAACGCTTAGTCTAAAAGTTAAGGAACAAACTAGAGCTCAACACGCTCGATCGAGTCAAAATTTATTCGTATTCTACCCAGCAGGAAAGTCAAAATTGTGACAAAACACTTATTTTATTTTTGAAAATTTTTAAATTTTTTCATTTTTTTGAAATTTTAGTGGTAAAAATAGGATTACGTGAAAACAACGACTGCAGGCACAATCAAATCGAAAGACCCCCATACTAGAATTAAACATTGTCCTCAATGTTTTAAGAAGGGTCTCTACGTAAATCTAAGGCCGTTTATTAAGTATGCAAAAATATAAAACGTTAGTCGATAAGATTTGGATATTGGATTCCCAAAATGAAGCTGAGGATTTGAAGCTCGAGTGATCGAAGGACAAAACCACAAGCACGAGAGGCTTCAAAAATCCGGGACATCCTGGACATACAACAACACAAACACAAAACACAGATAATGGAATAGGCAAGCCTCCTCACAACAACAAAACACTTATTCATTACGACATAACTACCATACTACTACTACGATTATACTAGGAGAAGCATGGATTGCCACCCACGAAGCGCTTGTTTTAGGTCACTTAGCTTGTCCCGATCCCCCCATACTTGAGCTTGTCAAGAGGGATAGAAATGGAGACACGGAACATCCAAGTGAGGAATGTTCTCTCCATAAGAGAAAGGAAGAATCTCCATCGGGCTTTCAAAAATTTTAATGACTTTGAAAGCTTTAGTGCCCCGATGAGATAGTTCCGGGAGAAGAAAGGTATGAACTCTTTTAGAAGTGAGAATCCCGGGGTTGAAAACTTCTTCCTCATTTTCGGATGAAAATGAGAGTAAAGCTCCGAGCCCGGGAACTTCTTTGTGGAAAGGAAGTTCATAAAGAGCAGGATTAAAATCCTCAAGAATTAAAGCAGCCTTAGTGATCTTCTTTACATTCTTTTCCATTGTTGCAAGATTGGTGACTTCAAAGAGGTTTTCATGAATGAGTATACCCGGATTAAATACCTTGTCCTCGTTGTTGGTTGAAGGCAAAGCATCAACCTCGGAAAAATCCTCATAGAAAACCGAGTCACACTCGGGAAAAGGAAGGAAATCACTTGATCCAGGAAGATCAAGTTCATCAATCAAGATTTTAGAATCTTTGATTTTCTCTTCCTTAGAGTCAAATGGATCATCATAAGTATTATCATTAATGGTCTCAAGATCAAAATGTTCATCATCATAATCATCCCATAATGGTGGGGATGAGTAATCAAGAGCATGTTCATCGGTGAACATCTCAGAAATGGTATCATCAAGATTGTCATCAAGAGAATTTTCATCAACCGAATCTTCGAGAATAGAATCCATCTCCTCGATAGGATTATGGTTAAGCAAATATTCTATCTCTCTAAGATCGGATTCGATATCAACGGGAAGGTCATCATTTCCCGATGGAAATGTGATATGAGCGAGTTCATCAGCGAAATCCTCAAGAAAATAGTCGCTAGTCTCATAAATCGGGAGACTAGGTGAAGAAGAAGTGGTACTGCCACTTAAAGAATTATGAAAATTAGGGAGAGGAGGTGAAGGATTACTATTTCCTGGTGGAAATGAATCACTTGCAAGATAAGCTTCAAATTCTCCCCAAATTAAATCACTCTCTTTGATGGAAGTAAGTGTGGGGGAAGAAGAAGAAGACTTGATCACGGGTTCTGAAATCAGAGTGGGATTGCCACTCAATGGATTATCATGATATGGAAGGAGATCTTTGGTTTTATCAAGATTTAGCAAGTTCTCAAAAATGTCTTCCTCCGGATCAAAGATATCATCATTAACTTCCGGTGAAGTTAAGTAGGGATGAGAAGAAGAAATGGGATTGCCACTTGGATGATTTGTTGCAAACAAATCTTTAAGAATTTCCTCATTTGAAACATTGTGGACATCAATCATGTTGATTGATTCTTGATGAGGTTTGTTTGAATAGCTTGAAGTGTCATGTCTCAGATTCAAGATTAATCTTTCTTTGCCGTCACGAAGAATCATTTCTTCTCCATGAACGTCAATCAAAGCACGAGCGGTCCGTAAGAAAGGTCTTCCCAAAATGAGGGGGACACGAGGATCACTTTTATAATCAACGATGACAAAATCAGCGAGAAATGTAAACTTTCCAACCGGAACAAAGACATCTCTTGCAATTCTGACCGAAGTGCAAATATCTCG
>BQNB010134007.1:0-18377 GCA_026074375.1 Tanacetum coccineum | reverse complement strand
TTATATTTTGTGATTATCAAAACGTAAAGATGTGAAAAAATATTAGTAATGTTTTTAGGCATTATATTTTTATCAACACAAACAACACGAACGATGATTATAATACCCAAACTAACTATCTAATCTAACCCCGAATATACTTGAGCTTCCAAAATCTTAATCAAAGTTGAACAAGGGTGGTGGTTGGCGTCGGATGAACAAAGGGAGAGGGTAAGGAGAGGGAAAATTTTATGTGTGTGTTTTAGAGAGAGAGAGAGGAATGAAAGAATGAATGAAGAATTTGAATTATATAAGGAATAATCAATAGTCTATGTTCATTGAATAGAATTGAACCTAGAACCTTCTTTGAATGGAATCCTAAGATGCCAAGCATCTAGGGGACAAGACTAGCAAAAATGTAGGAGAGGTGTTGGATGAGGGAGGGGGCGGACGCACCAAGGGGAAACAAAGGGGAAGGTTTTGCCAATCTTTAAAAGTTAAATCATGCTTAAGAATCCTATGCTTCCTTATATTTATTTTTACCCTCTTAAGAAATTTTTAAACGGTATTAACAGTATACTCAAAAGCTAAAAACGCGCGTTAACTTCAAGTAAAATTCTGAAAATTTAAACATCGATACGAAACATAAAAACATGACATTTACTAAAAGACTTCATAAAATAGCAACCCGGAATGCTTTCGGTAACGATCCTCAGATGCACACGGGATAACTTCTCGATTAAACGTAAGATTAACACGAAATTCGATAAAGTCAAACTGAAGTACAAAAAGTCAATGGGTACATATGAGATATTTTTACGGGTATTACATCCTTTCCCCGTTAGAAAAGCTTTGTCCGCAAAGGTTAGGATACGACATTAGGTGTAGTTGAAGATTTGGAAAATAAGTGCGGGTATTTCTTTCTAAACTGATCTTCTCTCTCCCAGGTGAACTCGGGACCTTTCCTCGAGTTCCAGCGTACCTTGACAATTGGAATGCGACTCTGCTTTAGACGCTGGACCTTGTGGTCCATGATCTCAACGGGTTCTTCGACGAAATAGAGCTTGTCGTTGATCTGGATCTCATCCAGCGGAATAACGAATATTTCATTGGATAAACATTTATTCAGATTTAAAACATGGAAGGTACTATGCACTCTACTCAGCTGTTCTGGGAGTTTCGGATGGTAAGCAACAGTTCCAACCTTGGCAAGGATCTTGAAAGGTCCAATATAACGAGGGTTCAGCTTTCCCCGTTCACAGAAACGTATCACCCCTTTCCATGGCGACACCTTCAAAATGACCTTATCCCCGACCTGGAACTCTAAAGGCTTACGTCTCTTATCGGCATAATTCTTTTGTCTATCAAGTGCAGCTTGGATGCGACTTTTGATTTGGACGATCTTCTTGGTTGTCTCATGTATGATTTTTGGACCTATGAGTTGGCTGTCTTTAAATTCAACCTAGCAAACAGGCGATCGACACTTCCAACCATACAGTGCCTCAAATGGTGTTGCCTTGATGCTAGTGTGATAGTTTTTGTTGTACAAAAACTCCACCAAAGGTCGGTGTCTATCCCAACTCTTGCCAAAGTCATTCATACAAGCACGCAACATGTCTTCCAATGTCTAGATGGTTCTTTCACTCTGACCATCTGTTTGCGGGTGATAAGTGGTGCTCATATCCAGTTACGTTCCCAACGCTTCCTGAAGGGACTGCCAGAAATAGGAGGTAAATCTACTATCACGATCAAAGATGATCGAAACTGGCACTCCATGCCTTGAGACAACTTCTTTCATGTACCGTCTTGTGAACTTCTCTATCGAGTCTGTTTCCTTCATTGACAGAAAATGAGCAGTTTGGTAAGTCGGTCAACAATCACCCAGATCGTATCTTGACTAGTAGACGTCTTTGTTAGTTTGGGTACGAAGTCCATGGTGATATTTCCCCATTTCCATTGGGGAATCTCAAGTTGTACCAGCAAACCTGAAGGCTTTTGATGTTCAGATTTAACCTTAGCATAAGTCAAGCATTTGTTGACATAGGTGGCAATCTCGGCTTTTATGTTTGGCCACAAATATAACTTCTTAAGGTCATAATACATGTTGTCTTGTCCATGATGTATAGAATACTTTGACTTATGCGACTCATGCATAATCAAAGCTCTTAAGTTGCCAAAATAGGGTATGCAACTCCTATTCTTCAAACATAATGTTCCATTAGCACGGGCCTCAAGCTTCTTAATCATACCGCACAAGTCTTCTGTGGCGTAGTTCTCCTCCTTCCTTGCTTTAGTATGGTCGTTCAATATTTGTGATGGAAGGTTTAAGTCAATTGTCATCATTAAAGCTCGAACTCGTAGCGACTTAACCCTTTCTTTTTGGCTTAGAGAATCGGCCATTACGTTCGCCTTCCCAAGGTGATAACAAATCTCGCAGTCATAATTACTTAATAGCTCTAACTATCTACGTTGTCTCATGTTCAACTCCTTCTGATCGAGAATGTGTTGCAAGCTCTTATGATCAGTGAACACAACGCATTTTGTTCCGTACAAATAATGTCTCTACATCTTGAGAGCGAACACCACAACTCCTAATTCCAAATCGTGGGTCGTGTAGTTCTTTTCATGAACCTTGAGTTGGCGGGATGCGTAAGCTATAACTTTCTCATTCTGCATCAGAACTGTGCCCAACCCTTTGTGCGAAGCATCGCAATACACCACGAAGTTCTCACTTCCTTCAGGTAATGCCAAGATCAGCGCACTACATAACTTCTGCTTTAATATTGGAAATGCCTCTTCCTCCTTTTCTCCCCATTCGTACTTCATACTATTCTGAGTCAACTTAGTCATAGGTCTAACAATCTTGAAGAAACCCTCGATGAACCTTCGGTAATAACCGGCAAGACCTAATAATTGGCGAATTTCTGTTGGAGTATTTGGCGATGCCCAATCCTTAATCGACTCAATCTTAGCTGGATCAACGTGAACGCCTTTGCTATCAATCACGTAACTGAGAAATTGTACCTTATAGAGCCAAAAATCGTACTTCGAGAACTTGGCGTACAATTCCTTCTTCTTATGTAATTTTATAATTAGCTTAAGGTGCTCTTCATGTTCTTCCTTGCTCTTGGAGTAGATCAGAATGTCATCAATAAAGACAATCACGAATTTATCCAGCTTTATGGCTTGCACACCCGGTTCATTAGATCTATGAATACCGCCGGTGCATTGGTCAATCCAAAAGGCATTACTTGGAACTCGTAATGACCATAACAAGTCATAAACGCCGTCTTTAGAAAGTCCTCTTCCTAAACTCGAAGTTGGTGATAACCAGACCTCATATCGATCTTTGAGTAAACACTCGACCCTTGCAACTGATCAAATAGATCATCGATCCTCGGGAGTGGATAACGGTTCTTAACTGTAAGCTTGTTCAGTTTACGATAATCAATGCCCATGCGGAACGATCCATCCTTCTTCTTGAGGAATAAAACTGAAGCTCCCTAGGGTGAGGAACTTGGTCTTATAAAACCCTTGTCAGTCAGTTCTTGTAACTAAGCATACAACTCTTGCATCTTAGACGGTGCTAACCGATAAGGAGCTCATGCTACAAGTGCAACACCAAGGACTAAGTCGATTTGGAATTCGACTTGTCGACTTGGTGGAAGTCCTGGTAAGTCTTCTGGAAAGACCTCTAAAAAATCCTGGACGATCAGCACGTCTGCAAGTCGCTTCTCATAATTATAACATAAAAGCTACCCAGCTCTACGGGTATTAGGTCAGTACTGAACGGGTTATCAAGCAAGTTTAACGTACAACCCCTAATAATAGTGTCAAATTCGGTGATTCGCCCATCGACTAATTTAATAGTATAACTAACGTCTAACGCAGTAGGAGGGATATCAATTAAGGTACTAAATGTAGTCGATACAAAGCTTCTATCGACTCTAGAGTCAAATAAGATGTATGCATAATGATTATTGAGGAGGAACGTATCCGTCACGACGTTAGAGTCTGGGTTGCCGTCACCTCCTCCTAATGCGTAGGCTCTCCCATGAGCATCATTGTTAGCAGCCTTGTTCCCATGATTCTGATTCTTGAGTTTAGGGCAATCACTTTTGTAATGTCCCTGACCACCACATCACAACCCTCTGGTTCGCCACGGGGGCTCTTGGTGTTTGGACAGCAACAACATTCTTACAGTCCCTGGCTATGTGGCCAACCTTCTTACAGTTGGTAAACTTTATAGTGCATGGGCCTTCATGATACAACCTGTACTTGTTACAGTATGGAGCACTTCCAGCATACCCTCTCTTCTCACTATTGCCCATTGTGTAAGCTTGAGCCACGGTCTGCCTCTTGAAAGGTGGTTGCTGTACACGGTTGCCATGTGGGTTGTTATCAAACTTCCTCTTTTGCTTAGCACTCCTTACAGCATACATATGAACTTTTTGATCCATTAGGCCATTAGCCATCCTAATGGCATCTTGTAGTCGAACTGGCTTGGAAGAGGTAACATTACCTTGAATGTTATCTGGCAAACCCCAGATGAACCTCTCAATTTTGTCGTTCTCCTCAGGAACCATCTTGGGACATAGCAAGGTCAACTCCTAAAATCATCGCGTGTAGCCAACGACATCCGTCCCCTTGACACACAAGTTCCACAGCTCATTCTCTAGCTTCTGGATTTCATTCCTCGGACAATACACTTCAGTCAACAACTTCATCAAATCCTTCCATGGCATCTCATATACCTCATCAATGCTAATAGTCTACACATGGGAATTCCACCATGTCATAGCTCCATCTAGCAAGGTTCAAGTAGCCAACTTCACTTGAGAGTTTGGGGAACAATTGCTGATACAAAACACCGATTCCATTTTCTCAAACCACCTAGCCAAACTGACGACTCCTTCAGTACCACTAAAGTTGCATGGTTGACAATTGAGAAAATCCTTGTAGGTACAAACCCTAGCAACAGGTGCATTTTTTATTGCACCTTCATTTCCCCAATTCTGATTTCCATCCCCATTATTGTCACCATGGTTTCCATTTCCTCCACTTTCATTATTGTTATCATCTCTATTTTAGCTTTGGTTTTCATCAATGAGTCCAGCGTTACGGTTGGCCTCTTGACCAGCCAACGCCTCTTCTACTCGCCGAGGGATTAGTTCTTCGATGGCTTCGAGAGTCATACCAGAGCGAGTAATAGTCATAATTCTAGCCATAAATTACAACACAAGGTGACATTCGGAACGGGGTAAAGTTAAAATAAACAATAAATAGAATTTGCAAAATAAAGTTTATAAAATAAATTAGAATAACATTTTTCCAGAAAGAACGAATACCATGATTATATGGAATGAATACAAGAGAAGATCATAATAATAATAAGATTTCATTTCATACAAAATTCGAAGTCGGTATATATGATTTCCCAAATTGAGTTTTCTACCCATACTACCACTACTACTACTACTTTAATCCACCCATAACTCATGATGCTATTAGTCTAACGATGATAATCATGTGTCCTCATCATGAAGGTCTTCATCCTCTAAAGTTTTCGACTCTCATGAGCCCGAAGCTCGCGAACCTGTCTGATCTCATCCTATACATAACCCAAGCGTCATTGTAAACTGTCAGCTCTCACTCTCTAAATACCTAAAGCGTCTCGAAGTCTCGTGTTGCTACCATCTAAGGCCACAATACGCTCTAACAAACCAGACCTCTCACTATCAGTAATCAGGTTCGTAGCCTACAAATAGCTCTATCCTACCTTAATATCCTCTATCCTCTTGAGGAGTATCTCTAGCATGTGCCCATACATACCCTGAACACTCTCCTCAAGCTGCTCTAGTCGCTCAATAGTGTCTGGCATGGGCAATTCATGTGGGATATCAATTAGTGTAGTAACGTCTACCCCAATCTTTATGGTACCCTGTGGCTGAACCTCAACATCAGCCTCATCATCGGCCTCTGCCTCTTCCAGCTCACTCTCAGACTTAATAACTGCCAACCCTGGCTCAAAAACCATCTCAACCCCTGTAATAACCAGCTTAATATCTAACCCATCAACTATCGTAGCAGCAGCCACAGTCTCGGCCTTAATGTCTGTCTGAATATCTGAATCGATATCCGACTCTGTATGCATGTATAGGCTACCCTCATCACCAGACTCATCTAAATGCATAGCTGATGTACCCCTATACCTCTTGTGAGGTGGTAGGAGGTCAGCTTGAGTCAGTGATAGGGGTCTTGCAGTATGAACCTAGTAGATGGAATGGATGTGGCTGAAGACCAGCTTCTCTTTCGAGAAGGTCCAGCAGATGAAAAAGATGTAGGTGTAGCATAGTCTGAGCACTGTGGCCTCCTACGGGTCAATGTCCCAGATGGAGAGAGAATAACCTTAGAAGAATGATGTAGATGATCCTCTAGTGAAATCTATGTACCCTATAGAGAAGCAGTAAAAGAACTCTCTAAAGTATGCGACGTTGAATCTGATGAAGATCTGGATGAAGTATTGGATGATGATATCTCAAGTGAAGATCCCGACAGGCCCTACAAAGAGCCGCACTACGTGTTGGCGTCATCACAGGTCGTAATCCCAACGTACTCTTCCTGGTGGTCATCCGGATACGCCTACAAACGACCGATGAAGCGGTAATGACCAGAGTAGATACGTCGCAAGCAGGTGATGCGATAGCAATCTTTATAGATGGTCCTGGTGGGGGTAGGGATAACTGGAATCTCTGCAGATGGGATAGTACTCATAGTAGTATCAGGTGATAATGATCCCGATGGCGAAGATAGATGAAATCTAACCCTGTCTCTCCACCTAGAAACCACGTCATCATAAAGTCTAAGTGACACGTGTCTCTCAGGTAATTCATCTGCTGGCTCGGACTCTGAGTCATTCGAACATAAGAAAGGTAAAACCGCAGGTAACTCTGGTGCTGAAGGTAGATCAGTAGGTATATCTGGAACGATAGGGACCTCTGTAGGAATAGTGCCAAAAAGAATAACTCGCGAAACAACAGATCCCACACCCTCATTTGATACGTCAGAAGAAATAGTAATAACTGGAGTTGCCATACTCTGCACAAGCAAAAGTTTATATAAATCTCTTTATATGAACCATGCAGGATGTGTATCGTGAATAAAATAAAATATAACATGGCAAAACAAAATGTAAGTATAATTATGGTAATATAATACTTATATACGTATCACTAGTAGTTATATACGTAAGCAAGTAAAACACGTAGGATCACATACTGGTTATAGACCAAACCTATTATATACTACCTGGTTCTCTATAACCTTGGCTCTGGATACAAATCTGTCACACCCCAAACTGGGTCTAGTCGGAATACGTATCCGAGGGCGTGACGTCATAATATACATCACACAAAATCAAGAGAACGACCTTTATAGGGCATTTTTTAAAAAGACATTCATACTCATTACATTAATTTGAAATATAAATAAGTCTTACATCAATTCATTAACATAATTAAAAGATTTGCAGAAACATAAGTAAATGGTAGCAGAAGCATAAAATGTTTAAAATGAAAATGAGTATGATAAATAGATAAGTCTTGAAAAGTGCAGTCAAACATCAGGAAGATCACATAATAATTCAAGTAAGAATCCAATTCAAGTACCTGAAAACATGCTTAAAACTGTCAACATAAAGTTGATGAATTCGCAGGTTTAGTTATATCATAAGTATGGAGCACAATAATTTAAAACACATGATCATTGTAACACATACAACAATCACAAAAGTATATTTACGTTGCTCTAAGCTCATGACACCGAGGCTACGACAGTTTGTATGCCAATCAATTTCAGACATAATAAGATATTAAGTGCCCAGGTAGATGTTCAACCCGAAACATCCGCATTCCGACATGGTATACGTTCGTTAGTTCGTCTCTCGAACTAGTAAGCGCTACTTACCCGAACGGGGATGTCAATCCCAAATAGATCTATTTATAACACTCGCGCCTACACAAGGTAACTAACGGTTCATGATAGTGGGGCATGGTGGGTTATCGCTACTTAGGCAACACGTAAACAAGTAAAGTAATTCAAGCCAAATTTGTGTCCAAGGTTTAAAAACAAGCAATGCTTTCACCCCAAAAATAGTAATGTAATAACATTAAAACACGGGGCTACGAACTCACTTTAATTGGTGAAGTGAAGTAGTGGAAAACTAAAAGAATGATCATACGGTATAGGACGAGGTACACATCCCACCTAAAAAGAAATAAAAAAAAAACCGGTCCAAGGGATCAGAATAAGTAACTACGAGAATTCTCGAAAGTACTGAAGGGTTTTATAAAGTCTATGTACGATTATTACAAAATGCTTTAGTATTCGTTGGTTGTGTGGTAGTCGTAGTGGTTTTTGACTTGATTAAACGTATCATGATAGTAAGGATATTATACATAGTAAAGTAGAACATTAAACGAAAGTAATAAGTTTCGGCTATTTACCCGGTAATCTAATACAGTAACTAAGATAAGTGTTTTTATGTTTTTAAACTACGTAGTAAGTATTAGGTATTTTATAACATCTATAAAATTTACATTTTTCGTCTTTTAGTCAGGAATTAAAATAACAATATTTATTATTTCGCCTTTAGTCGATATTGAGAAAATATTTAGAATATTTATATAAATATGTATTTTAATTTATTTAATCAACCTAAATGTGAATATTAAAATATTATGTTTTTGTCTTTTAGTCGAGATTTATAAAATTAAGTTTTTAAAATAATTCTAAGTATAGAGATGCATGACCCGTTCGTATATTAGTTTTCTAAAGTCATAGACTTTTATCCAAAACGCTTTCGAAATATATTTCACAATTCGCCAAATCTCTTTACTTAACCCAAAACTATTTCTTACGCTTTATATACAGTTTAACGCTCGTAAAATCAAACAACTTATCGTAAACATAAGTTTTGTAATTATTCAAGATACGATATTAATAGATATTACTTATAAGTTCAAATAAGCATTATCCCTTACAAAAATAAGCTGAAAACCTTAATGGACCCTTATTGGGATTTTAGACCCAATAAGCCTAAACAAAATATATAGATTACTATAAGTCTGAAATCAATCCAATAAGCAAATCAATAAACAAATAAGCTTTTAGCTTATCCAATAAGCTACACAAATAAGCCACCAATTAAGCCAGGCCGTGGTTTTTAGCCCAAAGTTTGGGCTTGGTTTTGGGCCGAGACCCACAAAAACCAAACTAGCACTTTTGGACTTATTTATTAAGCCCGTTAAGCTCAAAACCATATAAGTTGTCAAATAAGCTATGAAAATAATTTTTAGAAAAAATAACAAAAAATAAAATAAGCATAAAGTTTCAACCATTATATGGTTTGTCATTATGTTCCGATTACTGCATATAAACAACACAATAACTCCCTCAAGCTACTATTAAATAAGTAAAAAAAAGCCAATAAGCCCCCTTTTTTAAAAATCATTTCTTTATAAATTTTATACACGACATAAACACAACTAATCTTTCCCCTTCTTCTTTCTTTTTATTAAATTCAAACCACACATAATCCCTTTTAGGATTTAAACACAAGGCTCTGATACCACTTGTTAATCCCAACTAGATCTTGCAAACCTTGTTAAAGGGTTAGTTTTATTGTATCTATTCAATACAACTAACCCTTTAACAAGGTTTGCAAGATCTAGTTAGGATCAACATAAGCAGACTACATAAATAAGGTCTGATCTACAGGATGTTAGATACATGAGGGATCCAATCATGCCACGGTAAAGTGTAGCATCAACTGGTTTCCTCTGTAGATCTTCATCCAGTTTACTCTTTTCTACCATAGGTGTCTCTACAGAGTCACTAGATAGCATATTGTGGAAAACATAGAGGAGGGGGGTGAATATGTTTCTGATTAAAATCTAAAAACATTTGTGTCAAATCCCCGATCAATCGTGACTTAATATGAAGAGTACCAAATATGATTTATGACTATATGAAAGCATAAAATAACCAAGTAGTCACAACATAATTATAAACATCGAATCATAACACAATCACAAGCATAAATTAAATAGAGAGCGATAAATAAAATATAGAGCAAACCGAACATGATGATTTATAGTGGTTCGGTCACAGAGCTCCTCTCCGCCCTACTCTACTCCCCGAGTACCCAACTTGAGAGTTACTTCACTAGATCAACAAGCTCCCTTCTTGGCGCAGAAAACCTTACACAACGTTGCTTACACTTTATCCGATACTAAGCAAAATACAGAGTCCTAACACCGGTAGAACCAACCCATTGTCGCTTACACTTTATCCGGTACAAAGCTAAATACCGGGTTCTTACACAAAGGGTAGAACCAACCCAAAACCATGTTATGTTTTATGGCCCAACATAACAAACCTTGTATTTTATGGCACAAACACATAAACCATCTAGTCTAAATCAAATAATACAAAGAGATGATACAAATGTGTATGTAATGATAATCCAAGACAAATGTGTCTAATGGATTTGAATGCCTAATCTAAATGAGCTTCCAATGTTAGGAAGCCTTCAAAAGGATAATGATGATGAGATCTCCAATCTTGTAGATCTACATATGGGTATGCTTGGTGGTTGATGGAAATGACAAGATCTTCAAAGCTTGCTTTGGTGGATCATCATAAAAGTATGCTTACAACAAAATGAATGTTAGAGCATTATGATCATATGCAAAAATGAAAATGATTAATGAAGGTGTTCCTACATATCTAAATGGCTGGAAACTAGAGAAAAAGTATGTGTAAAAGGGATGAGAAAATGGTGAGATTTGGCTTGCTATTTATAGGTAAAATTCTGGCACTGTATCCCGGTTCCGCTGGTTCTATTGTATAATAGAACCAGCCAGTGTCCCTGAAGGGAACCAGCCTACAGTAACCAAATCCGAATTTTAGGATAAAAAATCTTATAAAATCTTATGCAATCTTCAAAGATTATGGCTAGATTTAGAAAGATATAATGTGACAATACATAAAGGTCAACTATATGTATGATGTCATGCATGATGTAAAATCCATTTTGTATTTTATTTTTACTTAAGTAAACTTGTGTATGTAAAATAAAAAGTTTAGTTGAGGCTTGCCAAAATAGAGTTTACTTGTTTAAATAAAGTACTTGTAGATGCAAAATGTGAAATGAGGTTTGATCATAATGCAACATAACAAACATGTACGAACCTGTGTTGTAACATACGAAGACTCGAGACGTCGAGATGTGATGATGTATGTTGAGACAATATATGATAACGAGTAACTTGTACATTTAATGTTATATATTACAAGTTATATATATTTTGTCATTATCAAAACAAAAGAGAATGTGTAGATTAAATATCGTAATATTTGCACTAACAATCTCCCCCTTTTTGATGATGACAAAATATGTAAACGTAATATATAGTAAATGTAAAAGTCACTTGTATCCCCGTAATACCTTTTACATTACCTTCTCCGTTTACACTCTTCTCCCCCTTTTGTCGAAACAAAAAGGGTGTGTCCCTGGAGTTTAACTTCAATTCTCCCAGAAAAGGCGAGCTTGCATCATCCCTAGTGAAGTTAAAATGTCTACTCAAACGCCTTATATTGGTGCATCCCCTAGGTAATTGTCCTTGGTTTATTGCGGGTCAATGGATCATATTTGAAAGCTAAGCCTACAAAAATGTTAGTTCCGTGCAACATGTAAGAATATATAACTATATGATGAAGAAAATGACATCTTCCTTTTGGTCGAAACGCAAAGGATTGTTGAAGATTAAGAATGATGATGAATGCGTGCAAGCTCCCCCTTGACGAGTGCTCCCCCTAGATCGAGTGCGTCAAGATATGATGAAAAATAATATGTACTCCTTAAATGCTCGACGGAAGCTCCCCCTTGCTCGAGGGTGTCAAGTATGATCCTACAAAACAAAAATTAGTGCAATAACAGGTTTTGTCCTTAGACAAATATGTCATATACAACAACATGTATAGACGACTCAATATGATTTCTTGACGAATGCTCCCCCTTGCTCGAGGGCTCAAAATGAACCTACAAAAAGGAAAATGAATGATGCAAACTTCATCCATGGATGAGTAAGCCATATACCACGCGGTGTATATGCTTGAACCTACAAAAGAAAATTTAGTGTAATTTCGTCTTTCGAGGAAGTCATATAAAACAAGATGTATATATGATGCAATATGATTCTCTAAAACTAGAATGCAATATGATTTTCCAAAAGAAACTCTTAGAAAAGTAAAATAGAAGTAAAATAATGTCAAAGAGTATAATCCTACTACTTGCATCATCGAGGTTGGTTTTAGTGGCGAGGTTGTTAGAGATTGTAAGGACATGTTTGAGAATGAGACGCATTTCATTACGAAATTCATTTGGCTTATGACAACATAGGGAAGTGAGCTTATGGGATATGTGGATGACTCGGAGATGCCTATGTATTGTGGAAGGTGATTTAACCATCATGGGTTGTATTGGTTGTGAGTTACTAGTAGGTTGTGGTTGTGGTGGTGGCGGAAGGATTCATGATGATTCTTCTTGTAGGAGAGACTCGGTGTAAGACTCAATTTTGATAGAAGTAAAAGGGTTTAACTCTAAACCTTACCTTGTTGGGTTGATGAAGCAATGGAGGTGCTAGACATGGCAATTTTGTGAGAGTGGCGAAAGATGGTGATGACAATGCAAGCAACTAACAATGTATGTTTATTAGTAAAGTGGTGATGATGAATATGCATGAATGTAATGAAAGAGATATGGATTAAGGTATGATATATGTGCGAATGAGCACAAATTATCTTGATAAGGAAATCGATCTTAATCGACCTACACAAATCCAAAAGAGTTAGTAGAGGATAGAAGCAAGAATATCATTTCACAACATGATAGTTCAAACATTTATACCAACAAGTACGAAAGAAAACTTGTTCAAGTATTATCACACGAATGACTTAACAAGTAGACACATAGATAGACATGTATATGAACAAAACATGTTTTCAAATAGACACACAAATAAGAAAAACTAAAAGGATGAGGTCATATGATGCAACTAGCTTAAACAAGGCATGGTACGCGTTCGAAAAACATTTGATATGAGAAATAAGAATATTCATACAAGAGCATGTTCCAAGTAGTTCAACCAAACACAAGCATAAGGAAGAAGATCATTTAGATTAGAAAATCAATTGCACTAACAATGATGCGAAGGATATGCGACAAAGGAGACAAATAGGCACGAGCTCTCTTATTGCATTTGAGTTCGTTTATTTATGAAAGATAAGTATCAAATTTGTTATATTGTTCCATCGCTTGTTTGTCGATTTTGGTTCTTAATTAAAATAATGTGGCTTCAAAAGGAAGATCCTAGACTTCTACAAGTATATCAAAAATACATAACATAAGAGCAAAAGTAGCAAATAAATCATGTGGCAATGTCATATAAGGGACAAGATGCAAAGATCATGCAAACCATGTTTAAGCATGTATAAACTAGGACATTATACGGAGATAGATTTAAGATACCCCAAGGAACAAGAACTATCAAACATAGATATAATCCATACCAAAATCAACAAATTATGAGATCAGATTATACATCCCCCCCCCCAAAAAAAATATATAAGAGACAAAATATGTAAGAATCATGTAAGTCATTTTAAGCCTCAACATCTATATAAGTCAAAATATATTACGCATGAAAGTATTTGAAGAACAAACAAAACCTCTTCTTTCTTGAGGATTACACATTTTATTTTAATTAGTCAAATATAATCAATCCTAAGACAATGCCCCCCATCCAAAGGCAATAATCAAACAAGAACACATAATCAACACTTATATATATCAAACAAATAAATGATAGACAACAAAAGAAAGAACAATATTGTACAACATAGAAAATGAGAGCATTAGTGGTGTTTGGGAGATTGGGAACAAAATGGTGATCGACGATAGGAGGATTGACAAGATGAAATGACAAATGTCAAAAAAAAATGTGTAGATAAATTTAACGAAGTATTTTTTAAATGCCCTATTTTCATTAAAAAATATTTAGAATTTGGCAAAATGCCATGAATAAAAAAATTGTCTTTTGTATTATACTTAAATGGATAATAGTATTTTTACAAATCCTACTGAGACCATCTGACATGAAACTAGCTCAAATATATTTAAAGTGACGGTGGTTACAACTCCTAATTTCTTAAGATTACTTTATGCAAAATTCCTAAATGACCCTTTTTAATAATTATTACGTTTTTAATCTTATAAACAACGCGAAATGAACCAAGAACTTTACATTTCCAATCTTGAAATAACATGAAAACCATGTAGTACAAAACTTCCAAAACTCAGCTGTTCGCAAGTGGTATGTAGCGAGAGCGCGCGAGACTTTTGATATTTAAATATGTAATTTGAACAATTACTTTTGAATTGGTTTATCATACTATCGTTGGAAGTGCTATCATAAAAGAGGTACCATTATGAACATAATGAGAAGGACCATGGACATATTTAAATCGAAAATCCACAACTCTCGATACAGACAACCTAAGAGGCAATCAAATGATTAGGATATTCCCTATTAATATAGTACTTGGTATTAAAGTATATGAAGGAGAAATTAATGAGAACTTCAAAATTTATTCTTAAAATACATTCGTAAAAAAATGCAAAGACACACATTGGTCTAAAATAACGTGCAAATATTCTTTTATGGGTTTTTCTGCCAAAACACTAGTTTTGACCCAGTTATTAACCAAAACAATAACACATTACCTTTGACTCACTTTTGAAAAGTATTTTAAAAGACGACAACAAAACATATTACACAGTCATTTTTACTAGAGTATTTCGTATGAAAACATTCAAGTTGTCAATATCCCACACTTTGATGACCATAAATTTTTATCACAATTTTTTATCAAAACATTTTACACGATACTTGAGTCTATATTATACAAATGTTGATTAAAAAATGATTATGATGAGCGAAAGTTAACATATCAAAACAAAAGCAAGAGATATATGCCTAAAATGGGTTGTAAAGAGAGCACTATCTTAAGCCCTTAATGTAGTAAAAAACATAAGAGTACAAACAAACACAAAAATATCATGGCTTCCTCATACAACAAGATCAAATATAAGGAACAAAAAGTATATGATACTATATAAGATGCAACAAGTAATCCAATATATCATATAACACATTATAAATCATATCCATGACTAATATGTAGATTGACAAAACATTGTATGAAAAAACTTTTTGACTACAAATAGGATACACCCAAACACTCCTTTAGAAACCGTAATATTTCTTTTAAGAATTTAAATTGTCATACAAGCGAAGGAGCATACAAGACATGTTTGACATTTATGTTTCATAAATAAGCAAGCTCAAATGCAATGAGAGATAAGCATACAATCATCATATAGGCGCAATGCAAACTAGAACGACTAATCATATAACATATCATACGAAAAATTCTTTTCGCTTTGCGATGAGTATGACGATGTATACTGGTATGTGCTTAATTACACATACCTTTTACCTATAAAAACAAGCCTAAATGACCAAAAACGGACATAAAATGCCAAATATACGTGTGTTTTGCTATTTGTGTTATGCAGGTAATGAATATTCACTAAAGGACAAAAATGAAGCCAAAGCCGACAAAACTGAGCACGGGAATGGAAAGAGCGAGAAAATTCAAAGCCGAAGACGTGTGCATCTTAAATGGGCCAACCCGAACCCAAGTTAATGGGCCGAGTAAACCCATTGAGCTTATTTATTAAATCAATAGCCCAAAGTCCATTTAATAACCAAACAAGCCCAACAAAAGCCCAACCCATTAAATCTGTTTGCACCGTTAGTCCCTGGGGGTTTTCACCGTTAGTCCTTAAGGGTTTACACAATTAGTCCTTAAGGACTTACACTGCTAGTCCCTGACTTTTACAACAAAAGCCCCTACAATCCTTACACCCTAACACCATTAGTCCTTAAACCCCTAACACCCGTTACAAATTAAATACCCAATACCCCTAAAACCTTTTCCCGCCATTATTACTATTCATCTATCTCTTTCAATTCGACCCTGCACCCAAGGCAAAACCCCACCCAGCAAGAAGACAAGTCCACCATGGCAATCCCATAAAGACCCATTGGCTGATAGGACAAGGACAAAAGATTAAGGGCTCAGATTATACTACTTGGAGCCAAAGCAAAATGGATGGCTAAGATGATGGTTTCGAGCTCACTCACACAAGAAACACACCTCTCATACCTCTCACAAAAGTAGCACAGATTGAAGACCTAGATGCTTCCTCTTTGGGCTATAAATAGAGGGCTTATTATCATAGTTAGGGTGTTCTTTTTCTTTTAATTTTATTTACATTTTTAAGCTTATTGTTATTTCCTTTCAAGTATTGTAAACGTTTTAAAGTATTAATGAAAGTTTAAGGTATTTTAAGAAATTCGTGTTTGATCCTTTGTTAAGTTGTATAAGCTTTAAGTCATGAAAACAGCTTATGATCTCACCTAAAGCTTCACTAAGCTTTAAGTTTCTTATTCCTTAAACTGTTTTGGTTCTTGCTTATTTAAAACTGTTTTGTCTTTAAAATCCACCAAAAATCACTCAAAAAGAACTTTTATGGATGATAAGTCAATTCTGAAAGGGCTTATGGGTTTTACCAGTTTATCTTTGATAAGCTGGAGCTTGTAGATCAGTTCATTAAGAGCTTATTTGCCCTTGTTTAGAGCAAAGAGAAAGGTACTCTCTCCTTTTCATTTTTAGCTTATAAAGTGCTTATTGCTTATTTACTGTTTAAAACTGCTTATTTATGATTATTATTGTGTTTGGTTGATAGTTAGTGGTTATTTGTGGTTTTGATATCATTAGTTCATCTTTTTATATAAACTGTCCAAAAAAATCAAAAATATGCCTTTTGCTTATAACTTATTGTAAATTGCTTATTTATAGTTAAAAAGTGCTTAAAAGATCCTAATATAACTTGTCCTTTATTTGTTTTGGCTTATTCAGGTAGTTTTTAGGATAAAGTTAATCTGTTTGAGGTTTGAAGAATTAGCTTATTGGTTATCTAGCTTAAATAGTAGCTTAAAAGTACCTCTTTGGACTGAATTGCGTAGTTTTTTTAGCCAAAAAGCTTAATTACTGTTCTAAGCTTATGGCTTATTGGGAATGCTTATTTTGGGATTAGTCTTGCTTATTAAGTGTGTTAAACTCTGTTTGATGCTTATTTGTTTAGATTGTAACTTATTTAAGCTTATTTGTTAAGTCTTAGTTTAGATATCAAAGCCTTTAAGTTTTATCCAACTCTGTCATTTAAATTTTATTTTTCTAGCTTATTAACTGTTTCAGTTTTCTTGATTTTTGCTTATTTGAGTTCCTTATAGTAGTATCTTTATCTGTTTTGAGCTTTTAGACCTTAGCTTATTAGTTCACTAGCTTAATTGTTAGCTTAAAAGTGCCCTTTTAGGTTGTTTTATAACTTTCACCCCAAAACTGCTTATTTGATTTATGAGCTTATGGCTTATTGGATTTGGTTAAATTTTTTTAGATTTATTTATTAGGTTAGGTTAAAGGTACTTTTAGCTTATTTAGCTTAGGTTTGAGCTCATACAAGCTTATAAGCAAACTCAGTTAGGACTTAAAGGTTTTTTTAGCTTTTAAGTAAAACTGTCATTTTTATTAGCTTTTCTCTAGCTTATTTTAAGTTTTTAATAAAAGTGCTTTTACAAAAATTGCTTATTTTCACTATTTTTAGCTTTTTCAAAAGTTAAATTTACAAAATAAAAAAGTTTTTCAAAAAGGGAAGCCACAGGGTTCAAACCTGTGACCTCCTCCTCACTCAACCAACACCTTAACACCACCACACACTGCAACTCTCCCTTGGGTCTTTTCGTTCTAACTTCACACCACTTTTATTTTAACCCCTTTTTTGCCAAATAAGCTTTCAGCTCTTTTAAGCTTATTGACAGCTTATTCCAATAAGCTGTTTGCCCCATTCTATTTTTCCTAGGCTTAGACTAGTTAAAAGTACTTTTCATGAATTTTTCAATTTTTTATAAATTAGTTTAATATTTTTTATAATATTTTTAGATTAAATCAGTTTTTAATTCATAATAAATAAAATAAAAGTCAAAAAATATAATTCTTTTTTCTAAAATTATTTTTAATCGTTTAGGACTTTAAATTTGCATTTTTAGGGTTAAAATTTTAGAATTTAGGTTTTTAAGGCTCGGGTTTAGGATCCCGTTATCGTTTTCGTGTTTTTAAATTCGTAATTGCTTTCATTTTTAGTTTAGCTT
>BQNB010134006.1:0-16783 GCA_026074375.1 Tanacetum coccineum | reverse complement strand
GTTAAATAAGAGAGCAAGCAAGTTGTTGTAGGTATAAGAGAGAATGAGTCATCTAGAACCTAGGAGTATGCTTAAGAGTGACAATGTGTAATGCTCTATTATGAGAGTGTTCAAAAAATGCACATTTGCATGTCTTTTATGAAAGAAATCCAATTAAGGTTATTTACCTTAATAGATCTTGTGAAAGTTTCTTTGTATAGATAATGATGATTTACTAAAGGTTAGTTACATGTATGTTGGACTTTTAAGCAAGTGATTCACAAGAAGAAGATGTTTTAAATCTAATGCCTTAACATAAACATTTGAACACTTTAGACTCAATGAGACATCTTCATTGCAAGTGTAAGTTGCAATTTGATGACTAATCTTGTTGTCTTACAATCGACTTCTTGATTTCATGTAATAACCAAGGATGGTTAAACATGTAGACTAGGAAAAATATCTATGGTCATTTGATTGATATTTCTGTGATCTAGATAAATCCTAGTCTCGATTTCATGTTCATATTCTAATTTTATAATTAGATTGAATAGTGAGATTGATTATCGTTTGAATAATAATCATCTTTATATTCAAAATCCTCTTACGATCACCTATTGAAAGAAAGCACAAAAATGCTTTGTGGAATATGTTTAATTCTTCCTAGTCCTAACCTTAGATGGTTAAAGAGTTCTCATTTGGTGAAGAAGAAATATTATGCTTATTTGATAAAGTAAGAGAGAGTTTTGATGAGAAGATACTTTGAGTTTTGAGTTGTGCTTTTGAATTGTTTGAGCAAGGTTACATATGTTGTGCATTTGCTCTTGTTTGGATTTTCGGAGATGACGACTTTACCAATTGCATTGCAAGGTAAATTACTTGAATATTTTAGACAAAACATTCAAGTCGTCAATCCTACTTCATTGTGTATTTTATGCATATATTTGCCAAATATTTGGAACACAACTATTGGACAAGTAGACTCAATATGACATCATCTACACAAGTGTAAGTTATGATCCGATGCATATTCTTATCGTCTTGGAAAGGGATGTCGTTATTTTCATATCAATCGAGTGTGATTGAGTATGTAGGTTTAAGATAATATCTCTTGTTATATTTTGATATAATCTTAAAGCTAGATAAATAAGAATCTGATTTCTTGTTCATACTCGAAAACTTGTCAATTAGATTCGATAATAACATCAATCATAGTTTGAATAATGAGTTGATATATATTCAAAATCTTTCATGACCCTTACGAACACTCTTTTAAAAGAAGACAAATAAAGATTTTCATAGTGTGTTCCACTAATCCTAATACTAGTTGTAAGTGTGAGGTTGATGAATAATGACAAGTTAATTTCTTACTTCAAGATTGTCATATATTTTATGTGTGCGAAAAACTATTTGTTGTTATGCATAGAATGTATAGTTTTTGACATTTTATTAGTATATGAATGATTTTTCTAACCATTTTAATACAACACACATCTTTTGTAAAACACCATATGCTTATAAAAAGAATATAATTATGTGTGTGTGTTAGAACAATGCAAGCACAAGCAAAGCTTAAAAATACATTTTCTTTTACGTAATTACCAATGTATTAATACAATCTTTTATTTTGTTTAACCAACTCAAGGTCAAACACTGCAAGATGATGAAAAGATTTAGACTTCTTGTTGGAAAAGAGGCAATGTGTTAGAAATATTTTAGTGACGGGTTTTAACATATGATCTTCGGACATTATTTTTCCACACACTTGATAAACTATTAAACTCTTATTTCTAAGTGTGTGGAAAAATATAGTGATCTATGCCTATATACAATGCACAAATAATTTTGCAACTTAACACAAGAAATCTAGCGTAATTCCTATTAGGCATAATCCAAAAACTAATAACATACAAATACCATACATGGAACATGCATTTAGATATATAATTAGCTCAATTACAAATAGTAATGTTTACTTATTAATATCTATTAACCAAGTTGAAACAAAAGTAAACACACATAATCATCTAGCATACACATAAGGATATTCATTGTTGTTTTGTGTATAATGATGTATACTTAGCTTGATTTGATTTGAAAATAAAATAGTTCCTCCCCATTTTAAAAATTAATTAAAATCAATATTTTGAAAGGACAAATACACTATTTTTCAAGGATATATCAATTAGAAATGACCGACTCAAAGGAAAATATAAAATACAAGTTTTACGTTAAGACAAAACATAATGTTTTGACCACTATGTAGTATTTTGCATTTCTGACTTATTTAAATTTAGTATGAAGACTTGAAAGTATTTTAAAATGAAAGTAGACTCAATTATCATTGAAATGGCGGGTGGCATGACTTTTACGGATTTACGGTTGATTTTATATGATTTTTCAAAGTTTACCAAATTCTGCTGAAACAGACAGACGCCCCTCATTAAAGTGACGGCCTCCGGATATATTTTGGGGCCGCCATAACATTTATAGGACCGCCACCAGTGACCCCAAAACACGTTTTTTGTTCAAAATCATTTGGTGACTTATCTGTAGAACATAGGACTTTAAAAAGTTGTTCCATCACATAAATTTTATGTTTTAGACATCATTTCTACTCTTACGACTTAAACAAACATAAGTTGGCACTTCCAAGTTATTTTTAGAAAATTTTCCTTCAAGCTAGTATACAAAGTATATTTAATAACAAAACTAGTACGAATCAAACAACAAAATACTTTTCATATTTAATCTCCCTTCATGGGTAATTTGATACATGGATCATACTTTATTTTAAAAACTATTTATTTTGAAAACTAAAGCGACGTGGCTCTGATACCAATTGTGGAAACCGTGGAGGGGGGGTGAATACGTTTCCATTTAAAACTTTAAACAAAAACATTACATAAGAATCTTCTGGTTGTCCCATAAATATATGGGGGCCGCCTAGTACATCAAGGGGCCGTCTGATTATAGGACCGCCTCCAGCTAACTCAACCACAATAGTAACTACAAAGTAGTACACAACCTTAACTAACAATATATACACAACCATTCACACAATCATAAGCACAATGCAAGTATAAAAGTAAAGCGGTAAGTGTAAAGAAATAAGTAAAGAGAAAGGTAAAAGAAAATGCAAACCAACACGGTGATTTATAGTGGTTCGGTCACGAAGCTCCTCTTCGCCCTACTCCACTCCTCGAGTATCCAACTCGAGAGTTACTTCACTAATCAACAAGCTCCCTTTCGGCGGAGAAAACCTTATACCAATGCTTACAATATTTTCCGACACTAAGCTAAGTGTCTAGTCCTAATCTTAGCTAGAACTAATCTACCACTTCACCAATGTATTTTAAGGCTTGAAATACTAACCAACCCATAATCAACTCATCCAAATATATACATCATTTGGATCTACACACTTATAAAGATTAGAAGACATGGACTCGATCTATATGTAACAAATGTTATAAATGGACTAACTAGACTATTTGAAGATGACCGAAATTATTCTATTGCACTTGAGGAAAGAAGGAAAGGATAGAAGATTTGATCACATTTAAACAAGATTAACCAAGTTGAATGATCAAAGATTTAGAGAGATTTAGTGAGATCTAGAGAGAGAAAGAACTGAAAGAAATTCGTGCAAAAAGGTTGTGAAAATAGTTGGAGGTGACCCACTATTTATAGGAGCTGAAAAACAGTCTGTCAGGAAATGGCGGTCCCATATATATTAGGGGGCCGCCGGCCTATTTAGGGGACCGCCCCGACAGACGCTCCTATTTTTGTCTTTTTGTAGTGACAAACTTGTCTGGTGAATATGACACTTGTTTTGGGGAGGAAAATGGCTAGATTTGAATTTTGAAATAATTACTACATAATGGGAAAGTACACACTTATAAAGCTAGGTTGGTTGCGAAGGATTATACTCAAACCCACGAGATTGATTATGAGGAAACCTTCTCACCAGTAGCTAAAATAAGGTCAATTAGGATAATGCTTGCCATAGCTGCATTTCATGATTATGAAATATGGTAGATGGATGTCAAGACCGCTTTCCTTAACGGAAAACTGACAGAGGATGAGTTTATGGCACAACCAGAAGGTTTTGAAAATGAAAAGTATCTTAAAAGAGTGTGCAAGCTTCAAAAGGCCATTTATGGACTTGAACATGCTTCCCGTAGCTAGAATCTCTGCTTCCATGAGAAAGTCACACAGTTTGGATTTTCTAGAAGCGAAGATGAGTCCTGTGTATATGTCAAAGTCAGTGGGAGTGTTGTAGTCTTCCTGGTATTATATGTGGATGATATACTACTCATAGGAAACGATATCCCAACGTTACAAAGTGTAAAAGACTGGTTAGGGAGATGTTTCGCTATGAAAGATTTAGGAGATGCATCATATATTCTTGGTATAAAGATTTACAAAGATAGGACAAAACGTCTTATAGGACTTAGTCAGGACACGTACTTAGATAATATTTTGAAAAGATCCAGAATGGAGAATTCTAAGAAAGGGAATCTACCCTTACATCATGGCATAAAGATTAGTAAGGATCTATGTCCGAAAACAGATGATGAACTAGACAAAATGAGTCGAGTCCCATATGCTTCGACTATAGGATCGATCATGTATGCGATGACGTGTACAAGGCCTGGTGTCTCATTTGCTTTGAGCATGGTGAGTCGACATCAGCAGAATCCTGGCGAAGGTCATTGGACAACTGTAAAGTATATTCTTAGGTATTTAAGAAATACTAAAGACAGGTTCTTGGTTTATGGTGGAGAAAAAGAACTCAGAGTGACTGGTTATTGTGATGCTGGTTGGCAAACAGATAAAGATGATAGTCGGTCACAGTCTGGTTGGGTATTCTTACTGAATGGGGGAGCGGTGACATGGAAAAGTTCAAAGCAAGATACAGTGGCAGGCTCCACATGCGAGTCCAAGTATATTGCAGCCTGTAAGGCTTTAAAGGAGAGATAATATTAATTATAATTAATATTATATGTATAATTAATTGGTTTATTAATTTCTTAATAGTTGGTAAATTAATTAGAGGCTAATTACAAAGAAGCATATTGAAAGAAAATACCATTTTGTTCGAAGCAAAGTAGAAGAAGGACACGTGATTGTGAAGGACATACGATCAGAGGATAATCTAGTTGATCCATTCACAAAGGCATTGGCTAAGTCCAAACACGATGAACATGCTAAGAGCATAGGATTGAAAGATAAAATAGAGTTTTTGTTGTTAGTTTGAATTTGAAACATTATAAGCAATGATTGATATTGTAATAGATTTGGTGATTAAATAATTGAGATTTGTTTATTTGCAAGTGTGCTACCATTTGCTATTAATTGTCATTGTGTTTCACTTTTGCATGTTTAGAAACCACTTCCTGAGTACTTAGTTTACTCAAACCTCCTTAGTCGTTCGTACTAAAGAATGTAAGTACTGATTTAAGACTGTCATGGAGTGTTGGTAGATTGTCTATAGAGAATAGATATAGCATAGAGAATGCTGCAACACTCATGAGTACTTAATGGGAATTAAGTATAGGAGAAACCCACACTTAGAGAGATTACTTCATGGATTAATATCACGAGTAATTCTAAGATGATAATGTCTTCTATTCTTAAAATGGAGATACATCGAGATTCTAGTTTTTCAAGTCTGTTGTACTTTATTTTGTTCAAACGTTGTGCGTAAATGCCAGTTATAAAGGATATGCTAGGTATGACATGATGAGTTGACTAGTTCTATGTATTCAAAGTTTATTTGTTCCTTTCGCCTAAATGGGAAAGCGATATCCATGGGCCCCTCGATGATTAAATGTTGACTTAAATGTGCTAGGCCTAGCCAGGACTAAATTGATGTGTTCAATTCAGTAGTCTCATATAGTCAAATAATCAGAAATCAAGAAACATAATATTGAACCTAGAGATTGATTAAAATCCACGTCTCAGGTTCATACGATATCAGTAAAACAAAGGAATAGTTAATCGCTTATCTAAGGGCTGACTCTAAGATATGATTTAGAGTTCAGCAGTTGCATTGGATGGCACTCTCTGCTTAGTTGATGAGGATAGAGTTATGTGCTGTCGTTGTATGGTATATTTAAGATGATTCAAGTTTTAAATTTATATTTTAACGACTAAACCAAAAACAACACTTTAACGGGCAGTGTACCCGATCGGTAGTAGTTTCGTGGTAAATAGGGTGTCGAACACTTGAAGCGAGGTTAAATCTATCAATTTAATTAATATCTTGGTTATCTAATCTATGTTAATTCTAAAACAGTCAAAAGCAATCAGGAACGGCCGAGAAATCAGAGATGTACAAAGCCCGAAGCCCAAAAGCCCTAAAACGTTAGCAATTTCCTTCTTCATAACAATCTCAAGGACCTTTATTGCTATTTGCCAAAAGTATTTATAACTTGAAAGAGTAAAAGAAAGACAAGGACCAAATGTGTAAACTTCCCAAAGATCAACAGTTTTAACCGTCGAAGTATAGGCGGGAACCCTATTTACTATTCATCCGTCTTCTTCATTTCACCCCCATGGTAAAACAAGGGGCAAATAGAAATTAAAGGGTGCGTTGGTCAATTCAAGGAAGCGCAAGCACAAATGAAGGGTCAAATTAGTCTAATCAAGGGGATACTTATCCTAGCCCAAGCTCAAAGGCCACGTAATCAATGAAAGAAGCACAAATTGTGATGGGTTTTGTGCTAAACTCACTCACAAAACTAACACAAACGTCACATCAAAGAATGCCAGCCTGGCAATCCTCAGGTGTCCACAAAATGATCCAACGTCCCACAATATAGATCAAATGATTGAAGAAATGATTGGCCAGGATTAAAAGTTTGGTGAGCAAGGCTAGAGGTCCTAGAAGCTTCAGCTGGGCACTATAAAAAGACCTCACTTCTCACACACACAATATCTAGTCTTGAATTTTTCTTTTTAATCTAGTTTTTAGTAATGTTTAGTAGCTTAAATTCGTATTTTTCCTTAAATGTAATTTTCCTTTTCTAGTAATGTAATTCAGTTTTCAATTAATGAAATTCAGTCTCAATTTGTCATAAGCTCTTCTTATTTTCAACCTTTAAGCTCTCTTAATAAGTCATATTGTCTCAATAAGCTCATATTAAGCTCTTTCAGTCTATAAGCTGAAATAGAGCTGTTTGAATTCGATATTAATCTTATCTAAACCTTAAATCAGTTAAACCTATTATGGATCTTATTGTATTGAGCTTTTGGAAGGGGATCTTACCTTGGAAGAGATCCCAAGGACTTATACTCTAGCTTATTCATAAGCTAGAGAGCTAGTAGCTGCCTTTATTGGTCCCTTTTGTTTAGCTAAAGGATCAAGTAAGTTTCTCTTTTTCACTCTTCTCTAAATTCAGTTTAAATTGCTTAGTTTTAGTTTATATGCTTAATATCGCTTATTTGCTTATTCTTTTTTGCTTATTAGTGTTTAAATGTCTCTTCTAGTACTTATTAGTTGTTTGTCTTCATCTGTTTTTGCTTAAGTAGTTTTAGATCTTTAGTTATTAAATTCTGTCATAAAAACTCATAAAACCCAAAAATATTAGTTTAAATAGTTTAGATCTTAGATTAAAGCTTATTCAGTTGTTTAATTATGATTATTAAGTTTGTTTTAAGCTAGTTTTTATCTAGTATTTAGCACTTGTTCACTCAATTTTCTCTAAAAAACTTTCTCAATCTGTCTAATGGTTAAGATGTGTTTTTTGGGGGGGGGGGGTTTTTTTTTAGGTTTAGTGCAATCCTCAAAATTACAATAGCAGTACTAACCTCATTAGTACTAGCTGACCTTTGCACTACAGTTAACTAACTTCCAAGTTAAGTACACGCCTTCAAAATTAGTACTGTTAGCTTTAATCTCAGTAGAATTTAGTTTAATTCTAGCTTAGTTTAGATTTAGACCATTCACTATTCTAGCTTATTTCATTGCTTCTTTAGTTTTCAAAAGTCAAAAATTGCACCAACAGTACTTTCACTTGAAAGTACTGCTGAACTTTTACACTACCAGTACTAACCATAAGTTAGTACTGCTGTGTTCTCAGCCTCATTTAGATAAGTAATTTTAGGATTTAGCTTATCAAATTCAGAAGAATTTAAGATTTACATAACTTTAATACATTTTAAGTCTTAATTTTCAATTTCTAGCTTATTTCCTTAGTTTAATTTAGCTGTCAAAAGTCATAAAAACCTGAAAACTCCAAAAACAGTACTTAGAGTCCTTAGAATTTAAATTTGTTAATTTAGCTTATGGGTATAGATTTTCCAGCTTAATTAGATAGCTTATGGGTAGTTTAATAAGTCTTCAAAGTTTTAGAGTCTAATTTAGCTTTATAAAGTTTTTATCTTGCTTGGATCTTGAGTTTCTTTGCTTATTTCCTGAGTTTGCTTACTTCATGATCAATTTCAGTAGCATAAAAGTAGTTTAAGCTTTAGTTTCTTTTCATTTATAAAATAAGCATATCATAAGCTCTTTAGAACTTCTTTCCTTTTTCATTTTGATCTAGTTTTGAGTTTTCTATAGCTTATTTTCTAAAACCAGGGAAAGCCCTCTTTTCTGTAACAGCTTAAAGAAAGCTCTTTTAGCGACTTATTTGTGAGTTTCAGCCCAAGTAGCCTTTATTAATCTTGTTCCCCCTGTCTTCCTTTACAACTTTGCTTCTTAGTTTTTATTTTATGCTCTTTAAAATTTTCGAATGCTTATATGGACTTAGTTTGTTGTCGGGATAGATTCTCAGGGTAGAAAGTGTAACTTTTTCGATTTTAATTGTTTTTCAGTTAGTCCCTCCGTTAGTTAGTAGCTTGACAGTTAGTCCTTTTCCTATTTGCACCAGTAGTCTAAGATTAAGTAAGTCCCTTAAGTTTTATCTTAATTAGATTTAATATTTTAATTAATAATTAGGTTAAGTTTTAATTAGTTAATTACATTTTTATAACAAAAATATAAAGTAGGGCTTTTGTTTTTTAATAATCTTCGGCAATTTTCTTATCTAGTAAAAAATTTTAGTTTACATTTTTAAGATTGTAAAATTTGTTTACCGTCTTAATTGTATTATTTGTTTTTTTAAAGTAGTAATAGCCTTCCCAGAATATCTTTCGCTTCATTCAAATCAGAACCAGAACTAAAACAGTGGTTTCAATTCTCACTAGTCCTTGGGGAAACACCCGGGTGATCATACTTTACCCGGTAACATACGTATAGTTACATATTTTATATATGAATATTTTGTAATTTTAACTTTTTACCTTAGTAAAAGGAATATTTGGGATTTACAGAAGTAGTATTTTTTATTAATAATATTTTATAGGTACGTAATACTGCGAATACAGGTATAAATGGTGGGTAATTGTTGAAGCGTAGAAAAGTTTTGTGTTCTCGGAGTGCCTAAAACGCATTTATTAATTCGAAACGAAATCACTTAACGCAACAATTAAAAATAAAATGAACAAGTTAATAATTATCCTCAAAATATTACTTTAAACTCTTGCTTGATGTAAACTTTAATTGTTTTGTGCCGATTATATTGAACGCTAATTTTTAACTTACGCGATTTAAACTTAATTCATGAAATCACAAGCAAACGCGTACAACACTAATACTACGGACCCTTAAGCCTGTAGCGTTTTTTGTTGTGATCCCATCTTTGCACCGCAGTCGTATGTGACCTTTTTGTAGCGGTTGTTTGTACTTAAACAATTTAGATTACACTCTTGTATGACCGTTGTATAATACTTAACAATTTTTGTCTTGTAAATATTTTTGTGCTGCTATCTTTTAATACTGCTGTTATACGTTTGCAATGATAGTCTTAGTTGAATATTTGTGGGTTATTCTCCTGGTATTGGGCTTGCAAATCTCTTATGTACATGAGTTAATTGTTAGGCTGCTCATCCTTGTATTATGCGAAATAATAACTTGTATTAATGGGGTCATGCCCCTTTTCGTGCGCGTCTTACCAATCTTATAATATACACATAACTTTGCAAAGTAAAAGAAAAAATAAAGTTTTAAATAACTTGTGAAGGTAGCTAAGCTTCACATTTTATTCATTAATTTAAATAAAGACATTACATGAGAAAAAGAAATTCAAATACTGACCCCTTCGCTACAAAGTTTGCGTGGGTAGCGTGCTTACATTTCATGCACGTAACATTTTTTGAGATTGTGGACGTTCCAAGTTCGCGGTCCTTCCCATTTAGGGCCAAGCTTTCCTCTAAGCTTGTATGCTCCTTTGCCTAGTGCTTTAGTTACTTCATATGGCCCTTCCCATTTAGGGCCAAGCTTTCCTCTATATTTTGCATGGCTGGCATCATTGTTCCTGTACACAAGGTCTCCTGGTTTAAATCTTGTGTTGTGGACTTTGGAGTTGTAATATTTTTCCATCTTTGCCTTGCTTCTTGTTTCACTCTATTTCCGCTGTCCTCAAGGTAGGCATGCCAATTTCTGCTGGAATTACTGCTTCTGTTCCGTACGTGAGCGAGAATGGTATGTCTTCTTTGCTTGACTTGATCATGGTGTGTGTTGACCCCACTTTAATATATCGAATTCCTTAAGCTTGTTTAAGGTTTAGTTATATTAGATAAATCTAACACAACTATAGTAGAAACTATTAATACGAATACTCTCAAAGTATTAGGGTTACAAAGACCTTGAAGCTAAGAATATAAAAAGATATATGAAAAACTATATCAAACTCTATGCCCTAGGACCTCCTTTTATACACCAAGGAGCCATAGTCGGCTTACAATACTTTCCTAAGTATCCATAATCTTTTCTATAAATAAATAACTTAATACATATCATATAAGCAGTACTAACACCAAACAGTACTAACTTATTAACCTTAGCAGCATTAACTTATCTCTGAGCAGTCTTAACCTTGAGCAGTAGTAACTTTGTACTAGCAGTAGTAACTTATCACTAGCAGTAGTAACTACTTAGAATATTTTCACTAGTAGTACTAATATTTACTAGCAGTAGTAACTGTGTACTACCAGTAGTAAACACTTAGCATATTTTCTTTGAAGTTCATGAGCAGCACTAACTTTAGCTGAGCAGCATTAACACAAACATGAGCAGCAGTAATTCAAACAACATCAAGAAGACTTTTAATCCCAACAATCCTCCCCTAAACTTGATATTCTTCTTCAAAATCATCAAGTTTCTTCATTTAAAGCTTCATCAACACCAGGAGGATGCTTCCAAACACTTCTTTACTTCTTAAGCTGTTTTATGATGAATTTAAGAAGCTGATAAGCCATTTCACTTTCATAGTCAATCATAAGCTTCTTTTCCAACATCATTGTAAGTGTAGATGGTGTAAGAGGATACTTCTTCTCTACCAACATATAAATCTGCATATGTTGCATCCTCAAGAAATGTACTCCACAGGAGTCATACAGCTTCCAACTCAACACTTTGTAGTCTTGTTGATTCCTCCATACTTTATCTTCTATATGTGGTTCAAACATTGTTTTTAAATCCCCCTATAATAACAAATCCAAGTCTTCCATTGGTCTTGTTGACTCATATTTAGCTTTTACCAACTTGTACAAAGTTTCCATATCTTCCCTGTTAAAACTTTTAAGCATGTGACTAAAGATCATGTACATTTGAGACTTTCCATCAGCTCTTTCATAGAGTTCTCCTGATACTGGATTCAAACCTTAGGAAAGTAAACAAAGGTTTACTGAAGAACTAAGATATATGGTGGTATATTCAAGTTTGATCAGAGAAAGATGATAATATAATAGCACTAACAATATTAATATCTGCTATGTGAGGGTAAACAAACACTAACAATGTTAATGTAGTTAGGTTAATAGTTATGCCTGCTTGCATAGAAGTAAGGCTGTTGATCCAATAAAAACAAGCATCTTAAATTCCAAATGATCCAATAGGCATGAATGGAAGATATGTTTATTCAGAATGATGATGAAGTTGGTTGGGTTGCAGAGGTGATATGAACAATTTAGATGCATTTATGCTTGTCAGTCCTATTCCAACAACAAGAATACATAAAGATCATCCAGTTGACCAAATCATTAGAGACTTGAATTCAACACCTCAAACAAGAAGAATGAAAAAGAATTTGAAAGAACATAGTTTGTTTAGTTCAGTTCAGCAAAGAACAAACCATAAAGACTTTCAAAATTGTTTGTTTGCTTGTTTTTATCACAAGAAGAACCCTAAGCAAGGTAATTTAAAGCTTGAAGTGATCCCAAGTTAGATAGAAGCTTTTGTCTGGATCAACTTATACAATTCAAATTATTATTTTTATAAAAAAAAAACAAAATAAAAAAAAAAAAAAAAAAAAAGGTTTGGCCTGGTGGGAATTTACAACAATGGCAAAAGGGGCATAGGCACTAAATGGGTTTACAGGAACAAGAAGGATGAAAGAGGCATTGTGATAAAGAAAAAAGCAAGACTAGTTGCTCAAGGGTACACACAAGAAGAAGGAATTAATTATGATGAAGTTTTTGCCCCTGTTGCCAAAATTGAAGCAATTAGGCTATTCTTAGCCTATGCCTCATTTAAAGACTTTGTGGTGTACCAGATGGATGTCAAAAGTGCTTTTCTTTATGGTAAGATTGAAGAGGATTGTCTATGTTTGTCAACCACGCTGGATTTGAAGTTCCGACTTCATGATAGTGTTTACAAAGTAGAAGAAAACAGGCTCTCTATGGATCGCATCAAGCTCCCAGAGCTTGGTATTAAACTTGTCCACTTATTTGTGGAAAATAGGTTTAGGAGGAGGACAGAATAGACAAAACTTTGTTTATTAAGAGGGACAATGTGATATTCTAATAGTACAGGTATATGTAGATGATATCAATTTTAGGTCTACAAAGAAGAAGTTATGCACATAGTTTGAGAAGATGAGGCATAAGAAGTTTTAGATGAGTTCTATGGGTGAACTCACATTCTTCCTAGGACTGCAAGTGAAGCAGAAGGAAGATGGGATTTTTATAAGCCAAGACAAGTATGTGACTGAGATTTTGAAGAAATTTGGCTTTAGTGATGTCAAAACAGCAAGCACACCCATGGAAACCCATAAACCTTTTCTCAAAGATGTAGATGGTGATTATGTAGATGGACACATATTCCAAGTTAGCCCTAAAGTGTCACATCTTCATGCTGTGAAAAGAATTTTTAGATATCTTAAAAGTCAACCTAAATTGGGCATTTAGTATCCTAAGGATTCACCTTTTAACTTGGTGGCATATACTGACAGTGACTATGTAGGAGCAAGCTAAGATAGGAAGTCCACAACAGGAGGTTGTCAATTCCTAGGGTGCAAATTGATCTCATGGCAGTGCAAGAAGTAGACTATGGTTGCTAATTCCACAATAAAGGCTGAATATGTAGCTGCTTCAAGTTGCTGTGGCCAAGTGCTTTGGATTCAAAATCAATTGCTAGATTATGGGTATAACTTTATGCATACAAAGATCTATATTGATAATAAGAGTACTATATGCATAGTGAAGAACCCTGTTTTTCACTTAAAGATAAAGCACATTGAGTTTAGACATCACTTCATCAGAGATTCCAATGAAAAGAAGCTAATTCAAATGATCAAGCTTCATACTGACAAGAATGTTACAGATTTGCTTACAAAAGCATTTGATGTAGGTAGATTTCAATATTTGATTGCTAGTATTGGAATGCTTAATCTTTAAAGTTTTTGGTAAGGAAAAACAGAAGTGAGAGAGTTGATGAGAATAAAAACAGAAAGAGAGATGTATGATAAAAACAGACAGAGTGATTTAGTAAGATAAAGAAATAAGAGAATCTGTGAGTTGAAAATCAGAAAGAGAGTTGAATATATTAAAAACAGACAGAGAGAATTGTGAGCTAAAAGAATTGAGAGAAATCAAAAACAGACAGAGAGTTTTTGTGAGTTAGAATGTTACTTTGATGATGGCAAACCTGATTAGAATAGAATTGGAGTTAATGCTGGTAATTCAAAGTTAATGATGCTAGGCATAAACTTACTACAGCTGTTGAAAGTTAATGCTGCTAGGCATAAACTTACTACTGCTGTTGAAAGTAAATGCTGCTAGGCATAAACTTACTGCTGCTTGGGAAAGTTAATGCTGCTAGGCTTAACTTACTGCTGAGTTACTACTGCTGGGTTACTTACTACTGCTAGTTGAAAGTTAATGATGTTAGGCATAACTTATAACTGTTAGCGAACGTTAATGTTGTTGAGGGTATTTATATAAATAATTAGACTAAGGGTTTCATTCAAACTTTTACTCGATTTCAATCTTTGATATACTCTCTAATCATAAACCCTAACTCAGTTTTATCATTAATCATGAAAACCCATCACAATGTCTGCTCTAAAGTTTGCTGATTCACACAACATGGTCGTGTTCTTGGCTAAACCCACTAAAAGTGAAAGGTTTGAGAAAATTGTAGATTTCTTGAATGCGAATCCTAACCAATATGCGTTAACGGTTAATCCTACAATCTATACTTCATGTATTGAATAGTTTTAGGCTATTGTAAAGGTGAAAACTGTTACTGGAGAAGTTCAGTTACAAGCCTTAGTGGATGGGAAGAAAGTGATCATCACCGAGACAAGTGTAAGAATATATCTTTAATTGGAAGATGCTGAAGGAATTGAATGTCTACCCAATGCTGATATTTTTGAGCAACTTGCTTTAATGGGGTATGAAAAACCTTCTCAGAAACTTACATTCTATAAAGCTTTCTTTTCTCCTCAATGGAAGTTTTTGATTCATACTATTCTGCAATGCCTAAGTGCTAAGTCTATTGCATGGAACGAATTTAGTAGCACTATGGCATCTGCAATAATCTGCTTAGCCACAAACCAGAAATTCAACTTTTCTAAGTATATCTTTTAAAGTGTGGTGAAGAATGTGGATAGTAGTGTCAAATTTCTAATGTATCCAAGGTTTGTGCAAGTCTTTCTGGATAAACAAATTGGTGATATGTCTACTCATGATGAAATTTTTGTTACACCCTCTCAACAAAAGAAGGTATTTGGCAATATGAAAAGGGTTAGGAAAGGATTCTCTAGAGCAGTTACACCCTTATTTCTAACCATGATGGTTTAAGCTCAAGAAGAAATAGGTGAAGGTTCAGCTATGCCAACTGATCCCCATCACACACCCATCATTAAACCATCAACATCACAACCTCGGAAGAAATAATCTAGGAGAAAACAGAGAAAAGGCACTGAGATACCTTAGTTTAGTGTTCCTACAGAACCTGTAGTAGATGAGGTTATCCATAAGGAGAGGGGAGACAGTGTGGAAAGGGCTGTCACTATTGCTTCTAGCTTAGAAGTAGAGCAGGACAGTGGTAACATCATTAGGACCCAATCCACAGCAATACCTAATGTTCCTCTTCCTTAGGGAATTAGTTTAGGTAGTAAACCCAGGCGCCAAGAAACCATAGGGGACAGACCTCCTCAAACTATGTTTGAGAGTTTGTCTAAACAGTCTAATGACCCACCTCTCTTAAGAGTTAACACACTTAGAAGTGGGGAGGACAGACTGAAACTTAAGGAATTGATGGAACTTTGTACAAAACTGTCTGATAGAGTTCTTAACTCCAGGGATGAAAAGATTATTCAAGATTGGTAGATCTGCAAGAGTGATTTCCTCTGATGAAGATACTTTGGGTGATCAGGAGGATGCATCCAAACAGGGGAGGAAAATTACTGACATTGACCAAGATGCAGAAGTTACATTGGTTGATGAAACTTAAAGGAGGTATGATGATGCTCAAATGTTTGATACATATGTTTTTAATGGTGAAGAAGTGTTTGTTGCATAGCAAAGTGAAAAAGTTGTTGAAGAAGTATTTAGTACTGCTGAAGTTAGTGCTGCTACAACAATTACTACGAAAGAGATCATTCTAGCTCAAGCACTTGCAGCTTTGAAGAGTGCAAAACCGAACGTTGATAAGGTTATTAATCAAAAACTAGAGCAGGGTACAACTAAACCAACAGCTACACCAACAACTGCTACTACAACAACAACTACTAAAGGAATTCTTCTTTAAGAGCCAAGTGAAACAAGAACAACAACAAAAACAAAAACAACACCAATAACTTCTTCAAAGGATAAGGGTAAAGGTATAATGGTTGAAGAACCTTTGAAGATGAAAAAGAAAGATCAAGTCCTCTTTGATGAACAAGAATCTATAAGGCTACAAGCTCAATTTGATGAGGAAGAGAGGATTGCAAGAGAAAAAGAAGAAGTCAATGCTACCTTAATTGTACAATGAAATGTGTTATCAGCTTCTTAAGCTTATGAGAAAGCAGCTCAAGAAATAGTAAAGTGTTTGGAAGCATCCTCCTGGTGATTGATGAAACTTTTAATGAAGAAACTTGATGATTTTGAAGATAAATATCAAGTTTAGGGGAGGATTGTTAGGATTAAAAGCCTTCCTGAAGTTACTACTGTTAAGGTTTGTGTTACTGCTGCTAAGCATAAATTAGTGTTGTTAGTAATCTTAATGAAAAATATGTTAAGTAGTTAGTACTGCTAGTGTAAGTTACTACTGCTAGTGTATATTAGTACTGCAAGTTACTACTGCTAGTGTAATTTAGTACTACTGGTGAAGATTGAAGAAAACATTCTAAGTAGTTAATACTGCTTGTACACAGTTAATGCTGCTTGTACAAAAGTTACTACTGTTGGTGTGAAAGGTACAACTGCTGGAAGAATTTATACTGACAGAGAAGAGATCAAAGACTTATCAGAGAAAAGATAAAGATTG
>BQNB010134005.1:0-16937 GCA_026074375.1 Tanacetum coccineum | reverse complement strand
TATCGGGAATCGGGCTCGATAGATAATCTAATATTGTATATGTTTTGGGTTTAATCCCAAGCAAAACCCGAGCTCGGGTCCTAATTAAATATCCCACGCGTCGTAGGGATATATATATAGAAAAATGTAATTAAAATATGATCTATTCGACTCAAGGTGCTGTAGAAAAGGTTTTATGGTTTGATCTTATACCCAACAACATCTTAATTTCATGACGATTCTGAAGTAATAAGGTGGTTAGGTTAGGAATCAATCCTATGATCCAACCAGAACCGGAGGATCTACCCAAGGATAATCCAAAGTTAGAAATAGAAGTCCTTAGGTATGATTGGAGATGAATGAATAAGGGAATAATGTTGACTAAGATTGAGCTAACACTAGAACAATCGCAACAAGGTGTTAGTAATGACGTCTTGGTAAGCATTGAAGGAGTTGAAGAATGAAAAAGAAATGTATGGACAAAGGGTGAAAACAAAGAAGCCCTCCACACACTTTAGGCAGAAACCGGGTCAATACATATATATCTATCAGAAATCACAAGATGATTGCTGGTATTGAAAAATGACATCATAGGACCCAGTTGAATGCAATGCACAACCCTTCCCAGCCATTCGGGGTTTCTCTCAATAAAACTTGTCTCATTTTGGTCCACGGAGATACATCACGATATCTATTAGACATCTCACTCCGAGATTGTTGATATTGAAAAGGTGGCAAAATGCTCCCAGCCTCCGTAGTGACTAAAACCAAAAAAGCACATGATCGAGTCTAGAGCCAATGAGATCAATCAAAATCTCGTTAGGACACATTCCATTACAACACATGATGAACATCATAAGGTTCACAAGCTGTTAGCCAAGAGTCCTACGCAATATCATTGTGGATATTTGCCAGAACATTCAGATTGATATACTCTTTAGTATTCACAATGACGAATGGAAATCCTTCCAGTGTCATCATCAAACAGCACTGCGGTATGTGACTTGCGAGATTCTATATGAATCAAACTTGTGATAACTGGATATCGATTTTGGACCATAAATGAATATGACTGTTGATGAATTTTGATAAAAACATGACTCTCTCATGTTTACAAAAAACTCTTTAACGAGATGTTCAATTTCTTCAACAACTTCAACCAGAATGGTCAAGATTTGTGACAGTTGTCAAGCAGGGACAGGAAATAGACACAGTCTCATATGTTTCGAAAGCTTTTGTGCAAGACATTCACATTCTTTGACTTTATGAAGATATAAGCATTGCAATTCAGTATTAGCATTTAAAGCTTTCAAGATAATGCATAAGTATGAGCATGTTGGTCAAAAACAAAAGATCGCAAGATGGCATAGACGATAAAGACAATGACAAAGGCTCAAAGTCAAGATCGCAAAGCATGAAGGAACAAGCTTACAACAAACAACGAAGACAAAGACCAAGAACACTCGAGCTTAAACGACAAAAGCAATCTCACTGATCTCATGAAGGAGTGTCATCAATGAACTCACTTCGGGGGAGATTGTTAGCCTCAATTTTATTGAGTCAATAAAGGAAGCTCGTTCCTGTGTTCAAGACCTTACTTCGGGGGAGATTGTTAGCCTCAATTTATTGAGTCGAACAAGGAAGTTTGGTCACTCTACGATAGAGCTTCGGTCTTTAATTAGTTAATGTTGTAATAGGATAATATAGGGAATCAGGCTTGTTAGTTAATCTAATATTGTATATGTTTCGGGTTTAATCCCAAGCAAAACCCGAGCCCGGGTCCTAGTTAAATATCCCGCGCGTCACTTTTACGTGTCGGGGTATATAAGGAACTTTTCCACTTGGAAAAGTTAAGTTGTTGAAAATATCTAAAATATCTATTTCTCTTTTTCTCTCATTTCTCTCTCCTCTTTCTCTCTCTAAACAACTCTCACCTCCTCATTTCTAGTTCCAATTCGTGATCGATTGTTTGAAGTGAAGTGTTATTGGAATCCTACAATAGGGGTGCATAACCTTTCATTTCAACTCATCCCCCACATCTTCTTCTATAACCCATTATAGCAGCAATCATTTGCTCAAGAAGTTCTTAAGAGGTCCTATGAAGTCTCAAGATCAGAAGTGAAGCAAAATAAATCAAGAAATAAAGCCCCGAAGTCATTATTCTAGGCGTACGAAGCTAAAAGTCCTGATTTCGACCCATTTCCAAGCTATAAGCTCAAACCCAGGTTTTGGATGTTCCACTTCTGCTCCTACACTCTTATAATGTTCATATTATCCTAAATAAACTCTTTTTAAAGTTTTATAACTCAATTCATCGTTATTCCCACCATTGTGTACATTGCTGCTCCTAACTCAGAACACGTTACCAAATGGACCAAGGATCATCCTTTAGACAACATCATCGGTGAACTCGAAAGACCCTGTTCCACAAGACTCCAACTCCATGAACAAGTCTTATTTTGTTATTACGATGCCTTCCTCACATCAGTTAAACCAAAGAACTATAAAGACGCATTAACTCAAGCATGTTGGATTGAAGCAATGCAAGATGAGCTTAATGAATTTGAACATCTTGAAGTCTGGGAACTCGTTCACCGTCTAGATAAAGTGATGGTTATTACTTTAAAATGGATCTACAATGTGAAACTTGATGAATTAGGAGGAATTCTGAAGAACAAGGCTCGATTGGTTTTCTCGTGGGTCCTTCAATAGAAGAGGGAATTAATTTTGAGGATACCTTTGCTTTTAGTGGCTAGACTTGATGCTTTTCCAAATTTACCCTGCCATATGTCTGCTACTGAATATGATCATCTACCAAAATGGATGTTAGCGGCATTCTGACGGCATTCTGCGCAAGATGTTTTTGGTCGGCCCAAACGAAAAGTTTGGATCAATACAATCCAAATCATGTGTACAAGCTTAAGAAGGCTCTCTATGGGTTAAAACAAGCTCATCGCGCGTGGTACGATCTATTGTCAAAGTTTTTACTCTCTTTGGAATTCTCTAAAGGAACTGTGGATCCTACATTGTTCATATGAAGATAATGTAAAGATATTCTCCTGGTACAAATCTATGTTGATGATATAATCTTCAGCATCTACTACACCTGAACTATGTGACCAATTTTCAAAAATAATGTGTTCCAAGTTTAAGATGTCAATGATGGGTAAAATATCATTTTTTTCTAGGACTACAGATTTCACAAAGTCCCAGAGGCATCTTTTTAAATCAGTCTAAATATAATTTAGAATCTTTGAAAAAATATGGTATGGAATCTAGTGACCTCGTTGCGTACTCCCATGGTAATGAAATCACCAAACCTGGATGAAGATACACAAGGTAAATCGTTGGACCTTACCACACTATCGTTGGAATGGTGGGCACCCTGAGGATTCTCACAGGCCTGTTAGACCAGACTTACAATGGGTTGTAAGCATGTGTGCACAGCATCAGGCTAAAGCCCTGCCGAAAAATCACTTACATGATGTAAAAAGGATCTTTTAAATAACGTTTAAGGGTAACCGTTAATAGGGGTCTCTGGGTATCAAATGATTCTTTTATTGCTCTAACAGCTTATGTAGACGCTGATCATGCGGGTTGCCAAGATACTAGACGAAGTACATCTGGAAGTATGAAATTATTAGGAGAAACACTTGTTAGCTGGTCATCAAAAAGGCAGAAAAGCGTTGTGATATCCAGTATGAAAGCTGAATATATAGCCTTGTCTGGCTGTTGTTCTCAAGTCCTTTGAATGAGATCACAGCTTACGACTATGGCCTTGGATTCAATAAAATTCTCAATGTACTGTGATGAGCAAATGCGCTATTGCCTTATGCTGCAACTATGTTCAAACATTCTCTCGATAAAACTTTTGGGACATTAGTTTCCACTTAATAAATGAGCAAGTTTGAGATACGGTAGTGTAGATCTTTTCTTCTGTCGATATCAGGAGTTCAGTTTAGCGGAAAGAGCAAGTTGAGAACATAGTAGTAGAGCTTTACTTTGTCAATACGGAGTATCAGCTAGCGGACATCTTCACTAAAGCTCTTGGCAGAAAAAGAATTAAATTTCTTATCAACAAGTTGGGAATGCGAAGTTTTACGCCAGAGACTCTAAAACAATTGGCAGATGAGGCTGAAAAATAGTGGTGGTACCTATTCAAATATCCTGTATAAAATATGTATATATATTAAAAACCAGAAAAAAACCAAAAAGATTTTTATTTATTTATTTTCAAAACATTTATAAAAACAAAATACAAAAATATAAAATATATAAAACCAAAGAAAAAAAATTAAAAAATGAGAAAAATATAAAAAGAAATAATAATGGCATGTCTTCTGAAAATTGATAACATTTACGGTCTAAGAAATGTCATTTAATAATGATACGAGGCTTGCTATTATTTCAGATAGAAACCCGGTCATCATCTTAAAGACAAGTATTTCAATAAGAAAACTTGACCTCATAACGGGAATTTTTGCTCGGGCATGGTCTACTTTATGACCATGCAAATGCTTGTGTTTACTTTGCAACACAACCCGTGCTTTATATATTACCATGAGTGTACGTGTTAGTGCGCTTATGTGTTAAAATAAGAGAAATCTTATTTCATGGTGTTTGATTTTTCAAAAATAAAACATTTTGTCATCACAAAATGCTTTTCAAAGACATTCAACTTCTCAAACAACGACTACAGCTCTTTAAATAGAAAATAAGTCATTGTTTGAGGGGGAGAAAATGTCAAATATCTTTTTTAGAAAGTCATTTGATAAAAGGAATAAAGGCTTTCAAACAATAATGGAATATCATCTTTTAAAGAAAGTTAATTACGTTTAGCTTATGTGTGCCTTAAATGTTATTTGTTTATGCCTTAAAGAGAATATGTGCAAATTTAAGTTGTTAGGTATGCTAGTTAAAAATACAAGGACTATTTGTGCCAACTGGTTAACTTAGAATGCCTAAAATAACTTATAAATAAAAAGTGCTAAAGATCTTAAACTTTAGGGGGAAGAAGTGTCAAAAACATAAAATATCTTATAACACCTCCACCCCTACCCGTTTTATCTCACATACAAACACAACACTTATACATTTTTTCTTTTCCAAAACCTTCACTCAAATCGCCATATTGTTGATCCCACTTGAATAGATCTTGCTTAGCTTGTATAAGCTTAAGTTGTATTGAATAAATCCAAAACAACTATGATAGAAACTTTGATTATGAATATCAAAGACTATGCAGAATCTAGTCAATGATACTAAGAAGAATAAGTAATAAAACAGTAACAAACAAGATTGTATAATACCAAACTTTAAGCCTTAATATATTAATACGAACACTCTTGATAGTGCTAGGGTTATATAAAACCTTGAAGCTACGAATAACACTTTACTAGATATCTGAATTGATACGATTTTGGTACATTAAACTCTATACCCTAGGACCTCTTTTTATACACCAAGGAGTCATAACAGGCTTACAATATTTTCCTAAGTTATCATGATCTTCTAAACAAATAACTTATACGTATCTTTTATTGTGAATTGACTTTTATGGTCTAAAAGCTGTTTGTGTTAACATGCTTGATGATTCTATGGCATGTGAGTGTCCTAACTTGTTATATATGAATGCTGGTGTTTCCATATGTGCGATTATTAAAGTATTACATGTTTACAATCTTTTAATTCTTGATATCGGTTACGTAATGGTAGTAGTAAGACCAGACTCGCATTGTCCATAGGCTTAACGGGGACTCGCAGGGGTCCATAGGCTTTAAACGGGTACTCGCAGGTCCATAGTTTACGGACTCACAGTTTTAATGTTTAATGACCTAACTCGCCAGTGGCCAGTATGATTGGACTAAGAATTTTTCCTTAAGTGGACAGATTCGCAGTTCTTAGTATTGACCGTCTCGCAGTAGTCTTGGGACTACTTAACCAAACTCGCAATTCTTTTTAGACCGAAATCTCACAGTTTTAGTAGATAAACCCGACTTGTAGTTCTTTTCAATATGACGCGGATTCGCAGTACGCTTTCAATAATTAAATTCATAACCTCATTTTAAAGGAAATCAAAAAGTTAATTACCATAAACACTGATGTTAATCAAGAAGGTAACTTAAAAACTGGTTTTAGGTAGCAAATTTAAAATTGGTTATTTTGGAATTCTAATCAAGTTAGAACTTGCTTACTAGAGTACTAAACAAGACTTAGGTATTTAACTCCTACTAGTAGAATGAAAACTAGATTCCTAGATAGTCTAATAATGTTACATATGTGCCATAATCCATTAAGCCAAATTAAGTTCGCCCTTTCCATGATTAGTTCTTTAAATGTGTTGAATGCCTTATGTGCTATATCTTGACAAGGTCTCTATACTGTCTTATATAAACATGTTTATATATAAATTGTATTAGTTCTTTCTTATCAGAACCATGAATATCACAAAAGATCAACAACAAGCCCTTGGACTGTAGATGCTCTGTTCACGAGAAACAACGTCTAAGGATTGGAAATTTTTACTAAGATTGAGCACTTACATTCAAGCCCATAGGACACCCTACTTTTCAATTGCTTTTGGATGTTCTTTCTCGCACACCTTTTTATCAAGTTTCTTGATTCTGCAAATGTTTCTTGACCTCATCTATATGCATGATATTCTGGGCTATATTTCCTTTCACAATGCAATGCATCAAATTTTAAGATGAACACAAGATATCATTCTTTTGATCTGAAACTTTCAGAGATATGCTCCAGATTGCCCAAATCTTCCTACCAAAAATTTGTAGATCCTCAGATTTGAAGAGGAAATACTGCATTATAGAAAACCTTGGTTACTCAGAGATATCAAGTCACTCTCTGAGTCAGGTGTGATACTCTACATCAACCTTGGGGAACATTCGGACACATCTCATACAACAAATGTCTCAGTGGTAAAGCAACTGGACTTGATCAACTTCGTCTCTCTCGGGCTCAAATCATTTGGGGTATGTATTACCAGAAGAATGTTGATATGGCTATCTGTTAGATACAAAAAATTCCTAGGAAAAGTGTGGTTACTCCATAGCTAACGATCGTTTAGCTCATTATGTAACTATTGGAATAACTTACAGATAGGTAGCTTCAGGAAAAATCCCTATGGACAAAGGCCATTAGCCCATCCATAGTCTAGGCCATTGTAAGATTATTAACACTCTTCCATGCCTTCGTGGAGAGGTGGTTGGTTTGTTATAACCACCCCGTGTTGTAGGGTCATTTACATGACGTCAATAAAAATTCACTAGTTATTTTTTTGTATTGTACTCGTTTACTTTAATATCGTAATGTTAAGTTAAATCGGTAAGCTTAAAAATTATCTTCAATGTAACGGGCTTCAAACAATTAAAATTTTACATCATACATGTGTTAAGTAATTATTTTATGGTTAAATTATTGACTTTGTTCATGATTTATTTTTATTTGGTTAACGGTAAAGTGATTACGATTTCGCGATAAAATACGGTTTTAGCATTCCCGAAACCACTCCAGACAAAAACTTTTAACGCTTCAACAAATTACCCACAATTCTACTATACTTAAATTTTCAAAAATATCTTATACATATGCCATATAGAACCGGTTTTAAAGGATGATACAAGAAATATCTATTCAATCCATTTCCTAGGAAATCATAGGATCAAATTTTATTTAGGGACATTTAGATATTTTCTTCCACAGACTGTATGTGTACTCATCGACCAACTATCCCTAGAATTCCTCTAAGTGTCCCTTGACTAGTCAAGATGGTGTATAATGCCTAAACTAGGAAAGATAAAACACACACATCTCATTCCTAAGGTGTAAACAACACAAAACTCTCCCATTTCCTTCTTCCTAGGCCACGGCTCCAAATCATCACCATAAACCACCCATACAAATTTTATTTGCAACATTTCTTGAGGTTCTACATTATATTTAAGATAAACCCTAAGAATAAGAAGGTTTGAAGGTTGCTTTAATGTATATAAGTGTTAACACAAGAAAGGATTCAAGATTAGGGTTTACTTGAAATTAGGGTTTTCAGGTCTTGGAGAAGCTAGGGTTTGTAATCGCTACACAAGGGTTTAGTTTTGTTGTTCATCACCATTTATATTTAAGATCAGTTACTAAAACCTGTGTTAATATCTCTACTTTTGTGAGTTTATGCATATATGATGTTTATGTAGTTAATCACCATCTAAGGACTTATTTACTTATAAAAATAGATTTTTACACTTGTTTATGATTTGGGTAAACTTTTATATATGTTGTATGAATGTTCATATTCAGGTTATAATGGATGTATAGGTGATGTAAGTATGGTTAATGTATTAAAAAGTTTATGTATGATCAAGTTACTAATAAAAAGAATACATATGAAAGTCATGGTTAAATAAGTTGTGTACACCTTTGGATCTTGTGATTCTCTGGTTATATATGGATAATCTGGACTGGACTCTAAGGGATGTAAGACATGTGATGATATGTATTGTATGGACTTTATAACAAGGTGGTTAAGCTGTAAAGTACAAATCAAGTTTAAAATGTTTTTTATCACAAACTTCGAAACTTGCTCTTTAAATTAGAAAAATAATATATTGATTTATTTTTTATAAAAATCTACAAATTCATGTGGATTCCACAAAGGTAAGAAACTCGAACAGACGAATTTATAACGAAGGATTGTTATGAATTACGCGAGTTTACGACTATAAATACTTTTATAAAAAACTCTTTTTACTAAAGTTATTGTTCATCTCAGTCATGAATATTTTGAAACTCAATTAATATGATAGAACTTTTAAATAACAAAGGCTGTGCTCAAAAGAATCCTAAACACCAGAGCTAAACGAATACAGTAGTCATTTATGGGTTTGATACGATAAAATAAATTTATAAAAAAATAAATTTATAAACTGTCATGACAGAATAAACACTGTTCACCAGAGGAGACTAAAAATATGAAAATGTAATATTTTAATAACTTGATTAATACGAAAGAATGGACATAAGAAGTAAGAAACAGGATTAAAACGATAACAGTTACGTCGTTTATTATTATGAAATGTTTATTAAACGTTTTAACTTTATAAATACGATTTCATAAATGCAATTAGATGGTGATGTAGCTATATAGAATTATATATGGTAGTTGTTAGTCAAAGTGCTTAGTACTTATATGGCCTATAATTAATTAGGTTGCATTCGAGCGTTATATCTGATCATTTTCTGTGATTATAATCTGATTTTCATTACTCAAAGTGAAGTTCATAGCCCCACATATTTACATTTTTAATGAAGTTTATATTAGTTCTGGAGTGAGAAACATATGCATGGTTTTACAATTGGACACAAGTGGGAATTTCCATTTATGATTACGTGTTTGCCAGTAGCGATAACCTCTGAGCCATTATCTGAATTGTTAAATTACTGTTCTGAGCATGTTGAATGTTATAAATGACTCTATTTGGGAATTGACATTCCCGTTCGGCTGTGAGTTCATGACTCACTGTTCTGGTTTTTTTTGAACAACGGAAACTGTATACCATTCGGACATAGGGATGTTGCGGGGTTTAGAAACATCATCAGGGCAATGTTGGCAATTTATATTGCATTTCATACATGTCGAGCTTCAGTGTCATGAGCTTAGGAAAAGTAATTACATTCTATGATGTTTGCATCTGTTACATTTTATAAACCTATGAATTCACTCAACAATATGTTGACGTTTTAAGCAATGTTTTTCAGGAGATCAATAAGGCACGAGGTGCAAGGGATACATTGGTGGTTTTGATTTGGGATTGTGATGATTTAAAGATTTTGTCGTCATTACATTTTGTATATTTGTTATGGGCTTAGAAATCTTTGTAGTTTGAACAAGTAAAAAAGTGACAGCTCCGGGCTTTGTAATATAACCCCCCACCCCCAAAAAATTTTTTGGGTAGTGTTTAAAAAAACAAAATCCCCCCCCAATGTATCAGTTTTAAACGGCTTTTAATGGTCGTTTACCTAATTATCTTATTCTTGTGTTTATTGATTATGAATGTACCACCCCTACAATATTCGCTGCGACCCAACTTTAGGGGTGTTACAGATTTGCAATCAAGAAGCCAAGGTTATTAGAGAACCAGGTAAATGTTTTTGATGGACTATAACCATTTTAAACATTGGCATTATCCAAGGGATTTTCCGGGACATATTACATACACTACTTGTTGCATTAGTTGGTTAAGGACTAGATGCATTTAGGATTGTTGATTATAATGTGATGGTTTAAATGTATATTACTATAAGAGTCTTATATTATAATACTAATATAAGTGTCTTTGGATTTTCAGATACAGTCATGTTGGATTTCGCTTGAGGATTCCACGGTTACATATACGGAGGTATCCAGCCCATTTGCGGATTTGTCAGATATCGGATCACCGAGAGTCGATGGACTGCCCGTGATGCCAGAAGCCCATATGAGATAGGTGGGGGCCGCTTTTCAGGCACCACCATCTCCTGACTATGTGCCTGGCTCGGAGGAGCCAGAGCAGGCACCACCCTTCCACCCGTCTAGTGTGACGTATATACTGAGCTGGCATACCAAAGTTTATGCCATCCGCGAGGAGGAGGTACTCCCAGCTGAGGAGAGCCCCTACCTATGTCTTTCTCACACACTTGTTATTCTCAGCTATGTTCTTGGAGTTAAGATCTGGTGGGATGATGATGAGGACCCCTGAGGTGGATCTACTTAAGTTATCCTGTAGTACGAGGAGACGATGGCGAAAGAATTGAGGATGAGTCATTTTGATGATGATGAGGATGATGACCTGTGGAGTATTGAGGAGATTGAGGAGGAGGGAGCACCTTAGCTCCTGCCGACTCTACAGCTGTTGCTTTAACCAGCTGTGATCATTGCCCGTCTGCTGAGGAAACTGAGCAGTTTGGACGATACGAGTCGGGCACACACCACCCCATCTGCATACCAGGTTATTGCTTAGGGATATCGTATCTGAGAGATGAGCCACCTATACCATTTTGGTCTGATACGAGGTTGCCAGCACTCCTTGCTATACTCTACTCCACACATCACCACTTTCCTATGCGTCATCCACCCACTGCCTTAGATTCCTTCTCCCACTACACCCCCGTTCTATTACCTATTAACTGTATTCTCCACCACCTATAGCTCTACTTATCATTATGGACTACAGAAAGCTGCTTGATCACGGCTGAGAGTGAGGCACCGTATGCTTCCTATTCCCACCGTCACATTCATCCTACTGTCTCCCTCCACAGATCGGATACACCTCAAATCAGGGATCCTCCACTTTACCATACCGCTACCTACTGTCAATCACCATCTTTTCTTATACCCTCTGCCTTGGACAATGGAGTGGACAGCTCGAGGTTTTGCTTAACACGTTAAAAGAGGTTATGTTATGCTTCTTGGTCTAGGTACGGGGTCCAGAGAGGAGGTCGTTGCAGCCGCTGCTAGACGATTAGAAGTTTTAGGCAGACTTATGGTTTTGTTGCCCCATTGGATAGGTGATTAGGCTATGATCTAGTAGACATGAGATTGTGTTATGTTGGTATCTATCGACACTTTGGGATGAGATGCTGGATAGACATGCTAGGGGCCACCAGCGATGATGATACAAAGTTTAGGTTACGGTATGAACAGAGTTTGCCACTAGTGTTAGGCAAGACACAAACGAGATCTAAGTAAGGTTGCGATTGAGAGCAGAATGAGCGACATCTGATGGCTGGTCGACTCAACATGTATGTATAAGATAGGCACATGCAACATAGCTCGTACATTACTGATGGAAAATAGTGGTATGATGTCTCGAGCGGTTAGGGACGATCCATGGAGGCTAGTGATCTTTCTCGTTTAGAGGTTATGGTCACTGGTACTCCTGTATTTGGGTCAGCAGACAGTGATTTAGAGTTGCAGGCAGCGGACGCTAGGAGATAAGCTGGCGATTACAGAGTTGCTGGCAGCGGACCGCAGGAGACAGGCACAGTTCATGAGGCACTAAAGCTGCTGAAGAGACTTCAGACCCAGGATGAAGAGTTTGAGAGTTAGAGGGACCCGCTAAAGGTCCGGCCACAGCTGATGCACCAGGAGGAGGTTCGGTTAGCTTAGTTATAGATCATGTTATGGCTGGTTATTTTGTCAGCATTACTAAGTATTACGGGTAACTCCCGGCTAGGATGGCCTTTAGGTTGTAATATATTCTTTTATCTTGTAACTAATCGTAGTGATCGTTTTAATACGTTTGAACCATTAAGTATGTTTTCCAATTTATATATGGAATGGTTGTATTATGTCACGTCTGTAATCGAATTTATTATGAATGAATGTCAATTTAGCTTATCCATTGTTACTATTCAATTAGTTGTATATTTCACTGTGTGTTGTGATCTATTTAACTTATTTGTAATGTCATGTCATGGTTATGCTTTTATACAGAATCAACGGTAATTATATTTTCTTGTGATGTGAAGAAAATGGCACAAAAGAAAAGGACCACGAGGGGTAAACCCAGAAACAACAACATTAACCCCGGCCACCACTTCTGTTTGCTACATGGCCCTAGCCGAAGGCAATGATTGACCAAAGGCGTTATGCCGCTTTGGCAGCATGTGATGCTGACCTGAAATACTAATGCGATGATAGCCATTTATTTCGGAACGTGTGTTAGAAGGACAGATTCGAATTGCCCAGTGAATGTACTTCACTAATTTTCTCAAATGTCAACCAATTAAACCTTCAAAGAAACGCACGAAGGAGTTGCCTGTACAAAAGGAGTTTTATAATTAACTCAATGGATGGAGAAAATGGAAAATGTGTTCTGCATAAGCAACTGCTCTGTAGAAAACCAGATAAAGTTCTCCACTTGTACTCTTCTGTGAAATGCTCTAACATGGTGGAACTCCCACGTTAGGACTGTTGGTAATGACGTTGCTTATGCCATGACTTGGACAGAACTAAAAAAGAAGATGACTGACAAGTACTACCCGAGGACCAAGATTAAGAAGCTCGAAGTCGAGTTGTGGGATTTGAAAGTGAAAGGTACCGATGTGATAGGATACAACCAACGTTTTCAGGAATTAGCATTGCTGTGTGTTAGAATGTTTCCTGAAGAATCTGACAAGATTGAGAGATATGTCAGTGGTTTTCCCGACATGATCTACGGAAGTGTAGTAGCATCAAAGCCTAAGACAATGCAAGAGGAAACTAAAATAGCAACCAAACTGATGGATAAGAGAATCTATACTTTTGTTGATCGTTAGACAGAGAATAAGAGAAAGCAAGATAATAACCAATAGCAAAAACGACAAAACAAGAGGCAGAACACCGGCAGAGCTTATGCTGTAGGGACTGGTGAGAAGAAACTATACGGGGGATCTAAACCCCTATGCCCTAAGTGCAATTATCACCATGATGGTCCATGTGCTCCCAAATGCCACAAGTCCAATCGAGTTGGCCATCTGGCCCGTGATTGCAGGAGTCCTGCTAATGCCAACACTACTAATAGCCAAAGGGGCACTAGGACAGGTCAGAAGACTACTTGCTATGAATGTGGTGCCCAAGGACATTTTAAGACGGAATGTCCAAAACTGAAGAACAACAACAATCGAGGCAACCCAGTTGGAAATGTCAATGCTCCAGTGAAAATGTATGCGGTAGGCCATGCAGGGACAAACCCAGACTCCAACGTCGTGACGGGTACATTCCTTCTAAACAACCACTATGCTTCTATCTTATTCGATACTGGTGCCTATAGGAGTTTTCTGTCTACTGCATTTAGCCCCCAAATTGGTATCACACCAACTGCATTAGATCACTATTATGACGTTGAACTAGCCGACGGGAGAATAATTAGGTTGAACACTATCCTTAGGGGTTGTACATTAAACATCCTGAACCACCCATTCAACATAGACTTAATGCCCGTAGAACTTGGTAGTTTTGACGCTATAATTGGTATAGATTGGTTGGTAAAGTACCAAGCAATCATTGTGTATGCAAAGAAGATCGTTCATATCCCCTGGGGAAATGAAACTCTAATCGTTCACGATGACAGAAGCAACCGGGGATACGAGGCTCGTCTACACATTATCTCGTACACCAAAACACAAGAATACATGCTAAAAGGATGTCTAGTATTTTTGGCAAACGTTACTACAAAGGAGACAAAAGACAAGTCGAAGGAGAAGCGACTTAGGGACGTGTCAATCGTCCGAGATTTTCCTGATGTATTCCCTGAGGACTTTCCGGTTCTTCCTCCGACTCGACAAGTGGAATTTCAAATCGATTTGATACCTGGTGCTGCACCCGTAGCTCGGGTACCTTATCGATTGGCACCTTTTAAAATGAAAGAGTTGTCGGAGCAACTGAAAGAACTATCTAACAAAGGCTTTATAAGGCCTAGTTCCTTACCCTGGGGAGCTCCGGTCTTGTTTGTTAAGAAGAAGGATGGATCGTTTCGAATGTGCATCGACTATCGGGAATTGAATAAACTAACAGTGAAGAAACGTTATCCGCTCCCGAGAATTGATGATTTATTTGATTAGCTTTAAGGGTCGAGTGTCTACTCGAAGATCTAACTAAGGTCGGGTTATCACCAACTGAGGGTTCGAGAAGAAGACATTCTGAAGACCGCTTTCAGAACTTGTTACGGCCATTATGAATTTCAAGTTAGGCCATTTGGTTTGACAAAGGCACCTGTCGTATTCATGGACCTTATGAATCGAGTGTGCAAACCATATCTGGATAAATTCGTAATTGTCTTTATTGATGATAATTTTTTTTTTAATTTTAATAATCCGCATCTACTCAAAGAACAAGAAGGAACATGGAGAAACATCTTAAGGCGAATCCTGGAATTGGCTTTGAAATAGAAGGACTTGTACCTAATTCTCTAAATGCTAATTTTTGGATTCCCAAGAATAATTTCTCGGTCCGCCCCATCCACACTGTGATTGAAAGTCAAAAGGATTCACAATGGATCCCGCCTAGATCGAATCCATAAAAGATTGGCATCTCCAAAAACCCCAACGAATATCGTCTTTTTAGTCTTGCTGGGATTACTGAAGAACATTGAAGGATTTTCGAAGATCACCAAGCCGATGACCAAACTGACTCAGAAGAAAGTCACCTTTGAATGGGGTGACAAGCAAGAGTCAGTGTTTCAATTGATTAAGTAGAAGTTGAATAGTGCACCAATTTTGGCTTTACCTGAAGGAAGCGAAGATTTTATCATATACTGTGATGCTTCAATCAAAGGTTTAGGCATTGTGTTGATGCAAAGAGAGAAGGTGATTTCTTATGCATTACGCCAATTGAAGGTTCATGAGAAAAACTATAAGACTCATGATTTGAAACTTGGTGCAGTGGAATCAACAATTTTATATTTTAACTTTGAGATATTATTTACTTTTATTTTAGTACTTTTTGACTTTTATCCGCGTTTGGCCGAATCCTTGTTAAAAATCTACCTAAAACTTAAGTATACATTTTTTTTTACCTTTACTTGTACAAAATAATACAACAAAAATTTACTAAAAAAATTTATAAAGAATTAAGCCAAAGCCCTCCCCTTTGCCGCCCCTATGTAGCCGTAAAGAACAAAATAAGCCATTATGGGTTCGAGCCTTAGTCATAATTATTAGTTTGAATCTCCCCAAACAAATTTTAAAAGCTCAAATAGAAGCACATAAACCAAAGAACTTCAAAAAAGAAGACGTACGAGGTATGATCAGGAATGATATACCAAAGGTAAAGTTGGAACCCCGCGTAGATGGAACTCTATGCTTAAATAGCAGGAGTTGGTCGCCATGTTATAGTGATTTGAGGACTGTGATTATGCACGAGTACCATAAGTCAAAATACTCTATCCATCCGGGTTTTGACAAAATGTATTAGGACATGAAGAAGCTATAGTGGTGGCCCAATATGAAGTCCACCATCGCCACCTATGTTAGCAAATGTTTGACATGTGCTAAGGTCAAGGCTGAACACCAAAGGCCATCGGGTTTGTTGGTGCAACTCGAGATACCTCAATGGAAGTGGGATAATATCACTATGGATTTTGTCATGAAGCTTCCTAAGTCCTCACAAGGTTATGAAACCATTTGGGTGATTGTTGACCGACTTACTAAATCTGCAATCTTTGTACCAGTGATGGAAACCGATATTATGGAAAGATTGGCAAGAATGCACCTGAAAGAGGTAGTTACGAGGCATGAAATACCTGTGTTAATCATTTGTGATTACGACCCTAGGTTCGCATCAAATTTCTGGAGGTCACTTCAGAAGGCATTGAGTACGAATTTGGATATGAGTACTGCATACCATCCGCAAACTAATGGCTAAAGCGAGAGAAATATCCAAACTCTTGAGGATATGCTACGTGCTTATGTGATCGATTTTGGAAATGGTTGGGTTAAACATTTGCCATTAGTTGAGCTTTTATATAACAATAGTTATCACGCTAGCATCAAGGCTACACCCTTTGAAGCACTTTACGGTCAAAAGTGTTGTTCACCGGTTTGTTAGGCGAGGTTAGAGAAGTTCAACTCACCAGTCAAGAAATAGTTCAAGAGACGACCGAGAAGGTTATTTAGATCAAGCAAAGAATTCATGCTGTTTGTGATCGACAAAAGAGTTGTGCCGATTTAAAGTATTAGCCGATGGAATTTCAAGTTAGAGATAAAGTTATGCTTAAGGTTTCACCTTGGAAAGGGGTCGTAAATTTTGACAAACGGGGGATGTTGGGAATAAAAGGATTATTAACTGTTACTACTGTTGGTTCAAGTTACAACTACTGGTTGGAGTTACTGCTGCTCAAGATTGAAGAAGAAAGTTCTAAGTCATTACTACTGCTAGTGTAATATTAGTACTGCCAGTACAAAATGTTACTACTGCTAGAAGAGTTTCT